>PVKA01029402.1:0-28346 GCA_004027165.1 Ctenomys sociabilis
TGCAGAATGCTGGACTGTGTTGGATTGTGGTGTCGAGTTCAAGCACCTAAGGTAGTTGAATGTCAATGGAGTGCCCACTTTTGACAGGTGTAGACAAAGGAAGGGTTGTAGAAAGAAAAAATCATGATGTGTGTGTATAGACAGTACAGTTGGGATAGATAACGCTGTGCTTCTACATAATTCTATGATAGGCAAGATTGCACTAATGGTGGTTGGACAGGATATTATGTCGGCTTTTAGTGCTATGGTCATCCACTAGGTAAATAATTATTGAATTTTTGATATAATTTCAGCTATAAAGAAAACCTGTAAATATAATATCATGTATGCACCTTGTACAATACCAAAACGTTATGAAAACAGTTTGCTATGTATTAATTCATCGACTCTGTATGGTTAAGGTGTTTTGAAACTGTCTAATTGACATTTGTATTTTAATAAAATAAAAATAAATGGAAAAAAAAGAAAAATTAAAAAAAAAAAAAAAGAAATCTCCAACAGAGCAAAAAGACAACCAACAGATTGGGAAAATATTTTAATGAATAATTACTCAGACAAAGGTCTCCTATCTAGAATATACAAAGAACTGAAAAAACCCAGGCCCAAAAATTCTGTATGAAAAAATGTTCCACAGCACTATTCACCCAGGAAATGCAAATTAAAACAACATTGAGATACCACATCACCCCAGAAATAATGGCTATCAAAGAAATCAACTGGTAGCAAACAGTGAAAAGACTGGAGAAAAAAGACCCCTTCTTCATTGTTGGTGGGACTGTAGACTGGTACAACCATTATGGGAATCAATCTGAAGAGACCTCAAAAACTATAACTGAAAGTTCCATTCAACCCAGCTATTCCCCTTCTGGGTGTTTTTGCAAAAGAAGTGAAAACATCCTACTATAGTGATATATGTGCACCCATGTTTATAGCAGCACAATTTGTGGTAGCCAAATCTTACAAACAACGGACATGCCCATCACTTGAATGGATAAAAAAAATGTGGTATTTTTATACAGTCAGCTATAAAGAATGACAAACTTGAGTCCTTCATAGGGAAATGGATGCAACTAGAGGTTATGCTCATAAGTGAAATAAGTCAGATACACATGTGTAAATATCATATCATGCCCCCACTATAAGAACCTCAAAGAATAACTATAATCTGAAGGAATAATATGTACAGTAAAATGGAAAGAAACTGAACATAAGGAATAAATAATAAAGGTGTGCTAAAGGGAAAAGAAGAAACAGAAGCAAGGAGGAAAACCATGCAAGTATATATTTGGGATATATACTTGAGATGATTGCAGTTCTCATTTCTATCAGTTTTTTTAAAGTAACAGTTAATGTTTAAAATTCTCGCACTGACTAACCCTATGTGCTACTTTCTATAATCTGAGCAACTACATTGAAGACTGCAAAATGCAGTAGAAAAACCACAGTTGAATATCTCTCATCTCATTCTTCTGAATGTGTACCATTTCTAACAATTTACAAATCAATATTCTCTTTAAAATAAATTTAAAAAAATAAAGTAAAAAAGGACAAGAAAAAACTATTTTATTGAAAGTAAGTAATAATGTTTAATTATTTAACCATTTTTGTATACCTATATCTGTTAATCTGAACAACATATTTGATGATGAAAATATATAACAACCATTGTTAAATTTTTGTTCTTGTTTTGAAACTCCATGTCATGTGTACTATCACTTGTTACTCTAGTTTTGTCTTTGTCTCCACTATTTGATTTTACTCTGTAAACTTAAAAAACCAAAAGAACACATTTCAAAATTTAAAAAAAAAAAAAAGAAAATTTCCATCTTTCAGGAGCCGGGTTTAATGCAGGGAAATCACTGGAATTCAGTATCCTGATCAGAGCATGGGGAGCCCAGTCCGAAGTCCTTGCGCTGGGCTTCTTCTCATGAAATTAAAACAAAACAAAACAAAAACCAGGGAAATCTGATGGCTTCACCTAGCATCTGTTTGTGCACATTTCCCCATATCCAGCCAAATATCGTTTTCTGCCCTAGAGAGGAAGCTGACCTCTGGCTCCACTTCCGATCACCCCCACCCGCCCTGCCACCACACACCAACCACCAACAGTCTAGAGGAGCTCTCCAGAAGGAGAGCATAGCCCTGTGATTTGTCCAAAGCAGCACCAAGTGGGCTGCTCCTGTGGGGGTCAGCCTGGACACTCGTGTGATACCTTGGTCAGTGCCACCCGGGCACGGGGGCTCGGGAACCAGCAGGAGTACAGCAGTTGGAGAGGGGGCCTGTGAGGTGCGGGGAGGGGGTGAGTCAGGTCTGGAGGATGGAGAGGAGAGAGTGAAGTGGGAGGAGGAGCCAGGGGATTTTCATGCATTGGGCAGGAAGGATTGCTTGTTATCTCCAAGGGAGCAGCTGTTACACTTTTCATGAATTTTTAGTGGCTTTGTTAAGAAAGTGCCCCCTTGTTTTTGGAAACTAGTCCTGCTGGGGGCACAGTGGGTAGCTTAAGTGTAAAAGGTGCATGTTCAGAAGTTCTGCCTTCCCTTGGGAGGAGGCACCATGTGTTGAAAATGGAGAGGGCCTGGCTTTGTACCAGAGTACGAAATTGTCTCTCTCACCTTCCACCCTAGTTTTCCTCAGGTTTGATTTTAGGAACTCATGAATCTACCAAAAGCTGCCAAAATCTGTTCCCTGTGACAAGAAGAACATTACTGTTTTATATAATTTTATCCAACAGCAGGCTTTTCCTCCCTTTCTTTGTTCAGTACTGAAGGATGCATCCTAGAACCTCCTGCACACTGTGTCACTGAGTTTCCCTCCCTTGTATATTTCACGAGGGAAGGAATCCTGCTTGTCAATGCTTCTCACACTCCCTTGGACAGATTCCCTCATATTTCCCACCTAATGCCATCTCAGATCTGAGAATGTGAAGCAAGGCAGGAAAACTGCTCCCCCTGGCATGCCCAGCTCCTGCAGCAGGAGCCCTGGTACAGTACATATCTGGAATCAATTTGCCTATGAGATCTGGGCCTCTGTTGAAAGAAGGGACCTCCTGTGTGAACAAGATTGGCTTGTTCCCTGTCTCCCAGAGTGGTGCCTCTCTGCAGTGGCACCCCCATGTGGCAGGGCCATGGTGATGGTAAATCAGCTGCAGCTAGAGTTGTCCAAGGTTTTCTAATGGTTGGGCTCCCAAGGGCTCACGTGACACACTATAGGAAAAGGAACATCGCACCATGGAAACACAACTCCTTGGAAGGCTTGAAGAATTTGGTAGTGCTGGGAGCCATGAGCATGCCACTGAGGGCTGCCCATATTCATCCCAGCCCCTCGAGTACTCTGTTGTGTTGGCCAGCTCAACTTGCGGCAACTTGTCAAGGCAGAAGAATTCTTGCAGCCAGTGAAATTTCTTAGGATACCAGTAACTTTGGAATTAGAGATACTTCCCTCTGGTGGGAAATAGGGTTACCAGATTTAACAAACAGAAATATAGGCTATCCAGTTGAGTTTCAGAAAAACAATAAAAATTATAAAGAATTATCTATCTATATATCTGTCTGTCTGTCTATCTATCTGTCTATCTATCTAGACTATTGAGAGATCCTCACTAATATGCTGACGCATTTGTCATTGTGTGGAGTTCAGTTTTAACTAGATGTCTTTGTTTTGTTTAATAAACTGAGAAGTGACATACATCAAGAAACCACATTAAATGTGATCAAAACATTCCCAGCCATAGCTATGGGTCATGTCACCTGTCTTCCCCACAGGGGTCCAGCAGTGCAGCCCCTAGAGGGCCCAAATAGAAGTGGAAAAAGGTCTGTAGGACACAGATGACCATATCAAATTCATCTAGTGGCATTTATTTAGTGTGGCCTTTGCCATGGGTCAGACATACTGAGTGAAAAAGCAAACAAAATGCTCTCCAGGCCCTATAGGAAGATAATGTTGAAGGAAATGTGTGAAGCATCATTGTTGGACATGGATGATGTAGATGGAGAAAGGAAGTATTTATCATGTGTGTGGGGTGCGCATGTAGGAAAGGCTTCCTAGAAGAGGTTGACGCTGGTCCATATTGAAATATCTGAGGAATGTTCCAGGCTATGAGGGATGGTGAGAGTGAGCACTGAGTGTTGGGAAGAGGAGGGTTGGGTGGAGAACTTTCCATGCAGAGCAAGGAGTGAGAGAAAATAGAGGTGTGAAGAGAATGGCATGTTTGGAAACTGGCAGATAGCCCCATATGGCTGGGTCATGGATTATGCAGGTGGTGCATGCTGAGAAGGAACCCTGGAGCAGTAAGAGGGAACCACAGTTTTGAGGGCCTTACTACTAGAGTTTTCAGTTCTGACATTTTATTTCTAGGCATAGACATTTTATTTCTTATTCCAAGCTCTTCAGCCTCTCTATCCTGACCAGAATCTGCCTACACACTGTCCTGTTGTCTTTCCTCAGGCCTGATACACATAACTGCAGCTATCCAGTGCTCTGCAGGCTCATCTGTGAAGCTCACTATTTCCACCATGTCAGCTTCCTGCTGTGCCACTCAGGTGTGGCTTGTCCCAGAGGGTGCACCAAACACCAGAACACTCAGTTATATAAAGCAAATATTATTAGATAGGAAAAATCAAATAAGTACTGCTATAATTGTAATGGGGGGACCTCAGTACTGCACTGGCACAAATAGGCAGGCCAACTAGATAAAAAAGTCAGTAAAATATTAGAACTGAACCTAACTTTTGAACAAATGTATTTAGTAGATGTCTACAGAGTGTTTCACCCAACATCAGAGTACACATTCTTCTCAGCTGTACATAAGACATTTTCCAAAATAGACCACATACTAGCTCACAAAACATGCTTAAATAAATTCAAAAGAATTGAAATTAATCCATATGTATTATCAGAACATGGTACAATGAAATTGGAAATTAATGGCAAAAGAAACCACAAGAATTTCATAAACACATGGAAACTAAATGATATCCTTCTGAACAACCAATGGGTCACAGATGAAATTAAAGAAGAAATTATACATTTCTTACAATTAAACAATAATGCAAGTACAACATATGGGAATGAAAGCAATCCTACAAGGGAAATTTATGGTAATAAATTCCCATATCAGAAAAACAGAATGAGCTCAAATAAACAGCCTCAAGCTTCTACAAAAAGAAGATCAAGTCAAGTCCAAAGTTTATACAAGGAAGGAAATTATGACACTCATAACAGAAATTAATGCAATGGAGACTAAGAAAACAATACAAAGAATCAATGAATTGAAGAGTTGGTTCTTTGAAAGATTAAATAAAATTGACAAACTCTGTGTTCATTAGGGAAATTGGCCGTAGTTCCCATTTTTGGTTGGATCCTTCTCTTATTTATTTATTTATTGGCAAAACTGGGGATTGAACTCAGGCCCTTGTGTTTGCCAGGGAAGTGCTTATTCCACTGAGCTATCTCCCCAGTCCTCCTTCTCTCATTTAGGTATCAGGGTAATTCTTGCTCCCAGGAATGAATTTGGGACATTACTAGATTCAAGTCCATGCATGAGGAATGAAAAGGGTGAAATCACAACTGATTCTGAAGAAATCCAGATCATCAATATTTACTTTGAGAACCTGTATTCTAATATGTGACATTCTTTTTTTTTTTTTTTTTCAATATATTTAGTACAGGGTTTACAGGGTCTCACTACACAGGTCAGACTCCTAGTGATCCTCCTGTTTTCAGCCTTCCAAGTGCTGGGATTACAGACACATGCCACCATGCCCAGTCTCAATTGCTGTCTCAGTGAGCTCAGGGGATGAGGGCAGGGCCAGCATGACATCCCAGGGATTGAACCCCAGCTGCTACACTCTGCCTAAGCAGGTGTTTTAGTCTACTGAGCCATCTGGCCAGCCCTTACAGTCTTATATGGAAAACATAGATGTGGACAGATTCCTAGAAACATATGAATTATCAAAGTTGAATCAATAAGATATAAAAAATTGGAATAAACTGATATCAGTCAATTATATTGAAAATGTAATTAAGAATGGGCCAACAAAATAAAGCCCAGACCGGACAGATTCACTGCTGAATTTCATAAGATATTTAGAGAAAGTGTAATGCTGCTACTTCTCAAACTTTTTAATGAAATAAAAATGGAAGCAATACTCCCAAATTCATTCCTGGAAGCAAAAATTACCCTCATCCTTAAATGAGAGAAGGACCCAACCAAAAATGAGAACTACAGGCCAATATCCCTAATGAGCATAGACACAAAAATTCTCAATGAAATGCTGGCAGACAGAATACAGCAAATCATCAAGAAGATTATATACCATGACCAAGTAGGGTTCATGCCAAGAATGCATGGGTGGTTCAGCATATGCAAATCAATAAGTGTAATATACATCATGTTAAGAGACCAAGGGGGGGGAACTATATGAGCATCTCAATAGGTGCAGAAAAAGCTTGTGACAAAGTTCAATACCTATTCATGCTAAAGCACTATAGAAAATTGGACTAGAGGGTTTTTTTTTTTATCTCAATCTGATAAAAGCCATCTATGACAAGCCGCCAATATCATTCTAAAAGGACAAAAACTGAAAGCTTTCATTCTAAAATCAGGAACAAGACAAGGACGTCTAATATTACCAGTCTTATTCACTATAGTTTTGGAGACATTAGCCACAACAATTAGACAAGAGAAAGAAATAATAGGAATAGGAATAGGAAAGAAAGAAGCTAAATTGTCTAAATTGTCATTTATTTGGGGGATGACATGATAGTCTACATAGAAGACCTCAAAAACCCCACCAAAAGACCTCTAGATTTAATAACCAAACTCGGTAGCACAGCGGGATAAAAGGCAATAGTAAAAAACCAGCAGCATTCCTGTACTCAAGGAACAGTCTCACTGAGAGAGGAATTAGGGAAACAGCAACTTTCATAACAGCATCCAAAATAATGAAATATCTAGAAACCAAACAAATGAAGGAAGTGAAAGATTTTGATGTTGAAAATTATGTACTCTGAAAAGGAAGATCAAAGACGATATCAGAAAATGGAAAGGTATACCTTGTTTTGGGTAGGAAGAACCAATATAGTAAAAGTGACTGTTATACATTTTAACAACAAAGTTGTTACACAGATTTGATGCAGTCCTGATAAATAATAACAGTGTGCCTTATAGAGTTAGACAAAAGCAGTCCTATCATTAATTTGGAACCAGAAGTGACCTAGACTAGCAAAGAAATTCTGAGCAATGAAAGCAAGGAAGCATCATGATCCTTGACTGGAAATTATACGATAAAGCTACTGTGATGAAAAGAGCATGGTACTGGCAAAAACAAACAAACGAAAAAGCAGACCTTATTAGAAGATGCAGAAACAACTCCAAACACATCAGATCTTATCTTTGACAAAAGAGCCAAACACCTTCACTGAAGAAAGACAGCTTCTTAAGTACTAGAAAAACTGGCTCTCCACATGCTGAAGATTAGAACTAGACCTATATCTTTCACCATGCACTAAACTAAAATCAAAATGGATCAAAGATCTAAATATTAAAACAGAAACAATAAGCCTTCTGGCATGTAACACAGGTAGAACTCTTGAAGATATTGGTTTAGGCAAAAGCTTTATTGTAAAACTTCAACCACACAGGAAATATCAGAAAGAACCAACAAGTGGGATCTCATTTCATTAAAAAGCTTTTGTAGCAAGAGAAATGACCAACACAGTGCAAGGACAACACCCATTATGGGGAAATCCTTTTGCTTGCTATTCCTTAGCAAAAGGACTAACATCTAGAATATATAAAGAACTAAAAAAAAAAAAAAAAAAAAGCTAAGACCTCTCCAAATTAAAAACATAAAAATCCCAATCCAAAAGTGGCCATATGAAATGAAGACAATTCTCAGATGAACAAGTAGAAATGGCAAATAAATGTATGAAACAGTATTGAGTATTACTGGTCATCTGAGATATGCAATTTAAAACATCGCTCACCCCAGAAAGAAGGGCTGTTATTAAGAAATTAACCAACAGCAAATGCTGGTGAGGCAGTGGGTGAGGGGAACCCTCTTCACTGCTGGTAGGAGTGTAGACTGGCACAACCACTGTTGAAACCACTGTAAAAAACTATAACTAGAGATTCCATTTGACCCAGCTTTTCTCTTTCTTAGTATCTTTCCAAAATAATTAAAATCATCATTCCACAGTGATGTATCCACACCCATGTTTATATCAGCACAGTTTGTAATAACTAATCTTGGAACAGCCCAAATGCCTAATTGATGAATAGATAAAAAAGATGTGTTTTTTTAAAAATAAAATGGAATAAAGAAGTGGCATAAAGAAGTATGAGCTTGAGACATTTCTAGTTAAACAGACACATCTTGAGATCATGTTCTTAAGTGCACTCAGTCAGATGCACAATGTATTTATATACCATATTGTTTCTCTGGTGTGAGAAACCAAAAGCATAACTAAGGACCCAAACGTGTGATGGGAAATGGGAAGAAAATGCTGAAATGACAATGCAAACAGTGCAGTCAGGGGGAACACATGAAAGGGACAAGAAAAAAAAAAAGAGAAAAGTAGAAGCAAGCTTTCGTAAACAAAAGCAAGTGGTTGAAGGGAAAAATAAAAAGCAAGATACATCATGTACTAGTACAGATTTTCTATGTGAATGTTATCATCATGTTTATCTAAAATATACCAATAAAAAGCACATTATATTTTCACAAGAAAGAAAATCATTGCATTTTAAACATATAACTCAAATGAAATATTGAGATTCAATCACCATAGTCCAACGTTAGAATATTTTTCTGTCACCACAAAGGGATCTCTTGTACCCATCTTCAGTTACTCCTCATTCCCTGAGATGATCAGTCATCTACCTTCTGTCTCCATGGCCTTTCCTTTTCTGGACATTCTTACTAACAGAACCCACCATCTGTGTCCTTCTGCGTCTGACTTCTCTCAGCGTATGTTTTAAGTTTGATTCATATTGTGGCATGGCTCAATATTTTTCTTGTTTTCATTGCCGAATAGCAGTGGTGGTGAGCCTTTTAGAGCTTTCTGTGGTAACAGGCATTTGGCTGTGGCACACAAGCCGTAGGTGTGCCATCACTGCCATAGAATATTTTAAGGACATAGCATTTTTTCTTTATGTTTTCACCAGTTCACAGACACGTGGAATTTTATGGACAGTGGTGCTTCTGGGATAAAAGTCTCTGTGTCTGCATATATTTTCTTGGGTCTATACCCAGATGTGGCAGCACTGGGCTATATGGTAAACTTATGTTAGCATTTTTTTTTTTTTTTTTTTTTTTGGTGGAACTGGGGATTGAATTCAGGCCCTTGCGCTTGTCAGGGAAGCACTTATTCCACTGAGCCAGCTCCCCAGCCCCAATGTTAGCATTTTAAGAACTGAAAAAGTTGTCTTGCAATAACTTTGCTATTCTTACCATCTCCTTAGTAATATCTATTTCAATCAATGACTTCATCATCTACCCAATTAATAATCCAGAACTCTTGGGGTCTTCTGTGTACTTTCATTTGCATAACCCCCAATCTCAATACCTTGTCAATTGTACCTCCTAAGCATCCTAGTGCCACTGTGACTGTCCTAGCCCAGGCCAGCCATGTGTTCTGTTTCTCATTTGTCTCTCTAGCTCATCTTTTCCCAACAGAGAAGAGGTTATGATATATTTGGTATGGATGATGGCTGTGGAGGTAGCTTGGTGATCTAAACACCTGCCTGGCAAGTACAAGGACCTGGGCTCCATCCCCAGTACTGCATGCTGTGCTGGACCCACACCGAGCTGGCCACCAAAAATGGGCATGGTGGCACATGCCTGTAATCTCCATGCTGGGGAGGCTGAGACAGGAGGATCACTATGAGTCTGAGCTGTGTAGCAAGACACTGTATCAAGTAAATAAATAAATAAATGACAAGACAATAAAAAAGAATATATGAAAACATTCATAATTTATGAAGCACAGAATAGAATGGAAGCCTGGTAGGTCTATCATCCAACTTAAGGCACGAATACTGTCACCACTGTGATGTTTCCTGTGGCTTCAACTCACAAACTTTTCACATTACATCTGATCAGTGCATTTCTCACCTACAGAGGTTTCAGGGTTTCCCCACTGTTCTTAGGGTATAACCCACAGTCCCTATTTCACCTTAGAAGTTCTTGATCTTTGCTGTTCTTTCCCAGGAATGAAACTCCAGCTCCTTGTCCTCCAGTACTTCTCCACAATCACACTTAAGGAAAGCCCACCTTGCCCACCTGGGACCAGGCAAAGTACCCCCACCCCTGGCACTTCTTTTACTGTAGTGCTCCTTATTTTCTCTTTCTAGCCCTGGTTCGTCCCTCTCCCTAGGATGGCAGAGGTGGGCCCACCTTGCCTGCTGGTGCATCACCAGTGTTGGCATGTGTTAGGCATACAAGGCATTCAGTCAGCATTTTGGAGTATAAATATATTGAGTGGATTGAATATACCTCATTGTAGGTATCTGGTAGGTATTTGGAGCACAGGAGAAAGGCCCATGGATCCATATTTGGAACAATGGAGTTACATAAGTTAGAGCTGAAGCTGTAGGAATATGTGAAACAACCAGGAACGCAGGGAAGGCTAAGAGAGGGAATACTATACTAACCTTTATCAGGAGAGGAAGGAAGAGGGGAGCCAGGGAAGGAGAATGGAGAGCACAGGGAGCAGGAGGATGCCACACAACACAGAACCCAAGGAGGACAACCTGGGGAGACTGCGAGAGGCAGAAGCTGAGAAGGGTGGGCAGGGGCGGTACGTCATGTGGCGTGCGGGGACCATTGGTGACGGATGCCAGGGAGCCGTGCATACTAAAGCTGGTGCTGTGAGGGGAAGAGTATCTAGGGAGCACGGAGAGCATTGCAGAGTGCAGGGGAAACCCCAGGGCGTCCGGATGGGAGTGGTGCAGGGCGGGCCTTATGAGCAGGAAGTTCACGTGTCTGAGGGGTGATTTTGATTCAGGTGAGCAAGGAGGTACGCTTTCATTCAGATGTTTCGAAGCATTTGCTCCATGCCAGATAAGGCGAAGCTGAGCATTTTCTCAACTCACGAGGAAGAGTCAGTGGGGTGTGAAGACAGAGTCGCTGGAGGGACATGATTTATACAGCCTGATTCCAGACGCGCCAGCACATGGCTCTGGAAAGAAGACTGTTTCTGAGAATCGAGCAAACCAGAGGATAATGAATCCTTGCCTTGGGCTTCCAAATTCAGTGAGCGTGTTGGCCAGATTTGTTTCCCTCCTTCCATTGTTGGAAGGCAGATGAATGTGGCTTCTCCGTCTACCCATAAATCTTGGGAGAGGGTGAAGAAAATAAGGTGGAGGGTTGAATTCCTTACGTCCTGACAACCATGTGTTCTTATTTGAGTTTTTGCCTCGGCCACTCCCTCCTAATCTCCTAATCTTCGGATACTCACAACTTTAGGGCAAGAAAGTCTTGCCCAGACGTTTCACCTTCCTTTTCTGTATGCCTGAGGGCTTGGCAGCGGCCCTGAAAAATGACCCAGGAGAGAGGATCTGAGCGGGCGCCCCGGGGTCGAGGACTCCGGGCGTCTTCACGGGCTTGGCCAGCAGAGGGAGCCCCCGGGCTGGGAGAGAACGCTCCGAGGGCGGGCGGGCAGGCCCCGGGCTGGGAGAGAACGCTCCGAGGGCGGGCGGGCGTTCCGAATCCGCCTGGCGCGCCCTTCCGGGCAGCTTTGGGAAGCCCAGAGGTTTTTATGGGTTAAGGTAAAAGAGGAGGAGGAGAGAGGGCAGGACAGACTCACGGACACATATGGACGGGTACCAGGAACGGCCACCTACATGAAATCTGGATCCCAAGGATCCCTCGTCCCTGCCCACACGCTCACAGTTTGTGCCCTAGTTAGGTGCTTTCGAGGCCTCTGAATCCTCCTGGGGAGGTTCTCAGACCCCTCCGAGGCCTGCACAGGAATCGCGAGGGTCAGGTACCAGGAATCTGTGTTTTTACAAAGGTTCTCTGTCCCCATTGCAGTCAGGCTCCTGGGCCTTCTGCGAGCCCCATCTGTGCTCCTCCTCACCAAATCCACTTTAAGCAAGAACCCCGCTAAGTCAATTAGCAAGAAACCGTCCCCCCATCTGTTCCTCCCCTGTAGGATGGCGTCCTCATCCTGCGCACGCCTCCAGGCCTCTCTCTAGTAGCGTCCAGGAAGAGTCCTGCTGGTCAGGTCCTCCTCTTCCCTCGCCCTTCATGTTTCCTTCCTCTTTGTAATTTTCCGTTCATCGTGTGAGCCAGCTAAAAATCCCGTTCGTCCGGCATGCATTCTGCGCTGAGGACTCTCTTCTGTTGAAAGTCTGGGTTCTTTTTTTTTTTTTAAACCATTTTAACCACTGTCCAGCTATAGGATTCGTTGCTGCTTCTGAAATAACCTGTGGACAGCCTGGAGAACTTCAGCTTTAGGTAACCAGTTAAACACTTTATAGCTTGTTCAGGACTCAGCTTAACAGCTCTGTGCTTCAACACTTCCGCCTGGAGACTGTTGTGTTATAATGAATAACAGCAGTTTTGGCTCTTTGCTTCCTCACCCCCTGGTTCCACTCAGAGGCATCACATCTTGTTCCCCCCAAACCAACTCCATATATTTTTAGACAATTTATTTTTTACTCCTATTTCCTGATCATACAAGTTTAGAAGTTATTTGATTCGCTACTGAGAAATATTGGGATTTTAAAATGCTTTTTTATGCTTGTTCCTCTCCTTTTAGGTTTATAATACTGTAATATTACAATTTTAATGAGTTCACGAACCAGTATTTATACCATTGTGACTCACTGTTTACAGTTGAGTTGTGTATTACAGTAATTGCATCTTCTAGTTTTTATTTTCCTGTGGGAGTTAATAATATTCTCAGTTTTGTTTTCTTTCTTAGCTGTTCATGTTCTCCAAACTCTCTGAGAAGAGCTATAAACTCAAATAAATAGGTCAAACTAACTAGAAGATCTACCAGTTTGCTTGCTTGCCATTTCTTTCACCCTCTACCTCTGTCCCTTTCCTCTCTTCCTCTCTTCCTTTCTTCCTTCCTCCTTCCATCTCTGTTAGAGCTCTCTTTCTGTTCTTCCAACCTGGCCTAGGAGCTTTATAGCCTCTTGACCTGAGGCCATCCCTTTGCCATATGACCTTGGAATTCCTGTTTTTCTCCTTAATTTACTTCCTCATGAATGGTAGAGAAATTCCTTGAGCCTTGCACGCAGGAGTGATATGTCACACTTTTAGCATCTTTATGTGGGCATTAATTGGAGACCCTAGCCGCATAGAAGCCAATGCAGCAGTTCCAGACAGCCCTGCTGGCGTGTCCTTACTTTACCTTCCTCTTGACTGTTTTTGTCTGGGAAGGATTTCTAGATTGGAGACTGTTTTCTTTCAAAATTGGAAGATGTTGCTGTGTTGCCTTTCAGTTTTCAGCTTCCAGTGTTGACACGAGAAGTCCGGTTGTTTTGGATTCCAGATCTTTGGTTTGTGAATTTATTTTCTTCTGTCTAGAACTTTTCAGATCTTTTACTCCTGGGGTTCTAACCTTTTCAGTAATGTGCGTCTTGCTGTTACTGTTGTTGATGTTTTGGGTACCCACTGGGACCATTCAGTAAGGAACAGAGAGATCGAAATTTTATAAATATGAGAGGGCCAAGAAGGGGAAGGAGAGGGAGAGAAGGGGGTGTAAAAAGAATTAAGGTGTCTTATGTAGTTGTACCAACCAGCCACAATAAATGTAAACACTATGTACTATGAAATGTACCTATGAAAATGAAAATTTAAAAAATTGAAATTCAAATCTTTTATTTTGAAAAGTTTGGAGAAACAATGTTCTTGGTTGATAGATTCCCTTCCATTTTATCTGTGTTCCCTTCTTGGAATTCTTACTAAAATACGTCGGAACTTCTGGGCTTTTAAATTGCTTATCTTTTACTGTCATATTTTAAGTCTGTTTTCATTTTTCTCCTACATTCTGGGGGATGTCTATCATTTTCTTTTCTGGTGCTTCATTATAATTTTAAAATTTCCAGATATATTTTTATTTTAAAGAACTTTTTCTAATTATTTGTACTATTCCAGAAAGGCATCTTGAGTGCAATTCAGGGATATGCTGTCTTCCATTGTGTCTGGGGGGGGACAGTGATTGCTGTGACTGTGAGTGGCTTCCTCTGCTTTGTGGATTGCCATTCTGTGGTCTCATCCCCATACCTGGTGATGCTTCAGTCCACCCCTTGGCTACCGAAGCTTTGCTTGTGGGGACAAGGCCTGTCAGTTGTTGGACTAGTGTAGTCCGATCCAGTTTCACTTGGAAACACCTACATATTAGTATCTGTTGCATTTTACTCTCTGATTCAGTCTTTCTATGGAGATGATTCCTTAATTTTTCTGCCTATAGTGGATTAGAGTAGGTTGGGTGGAAAGAGGTATAAACCAGACTATTCTTATTCTGGAATATGGGCCAGGAAAAGGAGTGGGGAGTCTCATTTTTCATTACAGAGGTTTTCTCTAATCCCACTCTTTTCTAGCTCTGAGTCTGATCCCCACCTTCTGCTGTACCTGGTCTTTATTTTCTCAAAAAAAAAAAAAAAAAAAAGTGAATATGATTCTCCAGGTGGAGTAGCTGTGAAGTGCAAGTGTCTCCTTGTGTTTTTACTCCTCTTTTCCTCTGTCTTCTGGGGCTCTGGGTGCTCCAGTCCCTGAGATTTCCTGGGCTCCTGGCTTCTTGTCAACTTCCCATCAGGACCAGTTAGGCTTCAGCAGTGTCTGGTTTGCTGAGTCACTGTGAGCTTGTCTATTTGTCTTCTACCTGCAGAAATGGTGTTGATGTTTCTCTGCTGCTGGGCCGCAGTGCGGGAGTCCCTCTTCTCAGCCTTGCAAAGTGCAGCATGCACGCTGTTCCACTGGGATTGGTGCATTTTGTAGGGAAGCAGGAGTTTGTGTTAGCTTAAAGTTCCCATCTCACCCTCATGTGCCTCTTTTGGGTGGTCTCTCAGGCCAGAATGGAGGGAAAGTTTAGAACAGTGACATCTTCCCCAGAAATTGCCCAAGAGTCAAGAGCATGGAGCTGAGATATTATTAAATGATTTTAATGGAAGAAAATAGGGGGGAATATTTTACTTTTCATCATTCATGTCAATGAAACATTTATTGAGCACTAATATATACCTGAAACTGTGCTAAGCCCTGGGAATATAAAGTGCTGAGTAACATGTAGTGTTTGCCTTTAAAGAGATTGCAGTGAAATATAAGAGAAGTAGGCCAGGAAGCCAGACCTCAGAGAATGCATATGGAAGGCCACAGAGGCATGGAATGGGGCCTCCAAATCAGGCCGATGTGGGAAGAGAAGCTTCTGGGGAGGTGGGCCTGGAGCTGAGTTTTGAGGGCTAAGTAGGAAGTTTCAAGATGAAATGGGCAACAGGGCATGCCAAGCAGAGAGAGCTGTGCATGGTTAGTATGGGCAGGGAGCCTAGAATAGTGTGACATGTCAGAGGAACCTCAGTTAGACTGAAGCATCTTGATCAGGGGCTCATGTGTTAGGGAAGAATGAAGTCTAGCATGAGTTACTCAGCCATAAATACCTGTGTTGGTCCTCAGCATGAGCCCGGGCCCACCAACAAGACACCCAGAAATATTAGTATCTCATTCAACCATGAAGTTGAGCAAACTTAAAGTACTATTATTTTTAAAATGAGGATAATAATGAAGATTATGGAAAGAGATATATGAAATGTTGCATCAATGAATATTCCAGTTGTTGGCTGCATGAGGTGGTTGTTTGTAATGGTAGTGCCCTGGAGACTGAGACAGGATGTTCAAAGGTTCAAGGGCAGCCTGGTGGGCAACTTAGTGAGACCCTGTCTTAAAGGGAAAAAAAAAAAGAAGAAGAGAGAAAAGAAGAGAAAGTAAAAAGATTGAGTATGTAGTGTAGTGAAAAAAAAAAAAAAAAAAGTCCTGGAGTTAATCCTCCATACTGAAAGGAAAAGAAGGAAAGAAAGAAAGATTGACTCTATTTCTCTCAGGATAAACCTGTCTTAAATTCTATTCTTTATTCTCCTAAGAAGTATAAAACAGACTCTGGAAAACTCAACTGTCAGGAAAAACTTTTCTCGTGTTTATGGTAGGCAAAGATTACTTGAGCATCTCATCATGGATATCCAGTATTAATGAGCTCTTGGGTATCTGGGATGCTTTCCTGTGAAGTTTGGCTGCTTCCTTGGAGAAATGAAATTAGGTACTGTTAAGATTTGTTCCATCTTTGAAATTGGATGCAGAGAGCTATTAACTCCACCAAAATGAATATTAAGAACATGGTAGGATTTTGTTTTCATATCATACTAAAGAAGGGACAGTGATTCCTTTAAAAACTTGGCAAGCAAGACTACTTTAACGCTTCTGCCTACCTTCTTCCAGCTCCCCACTCTTATTAACTCATACCAACCCCAAGAGACATTCTGGCACCAAAAACAACAAACAAAAACAGCCACTTCAAAGTACATGCCTCTGACATTGTTAAGTGACTTTGAACAAGCTGGCAGAATAGGAGTGTTGAAAGGCCACTGTTTTGAAACAAATCATTGTCATTATCTGTCAATGTTTTCTGAAGTATGAGTCTAGTTATTTTAATTCCTCCCAGGACAGGGCCAGAAGACCACAACCCTCTGGATGATATGCCCATGGATGGCAAGTTAGGGTTTGGTGAGGAGGAGGGTGGGGAATGGCCTTTCCTCTTTCTGTCAGAGTTTCTCCAACTCCCTGACCTTAAAGAATGGGGATTCTCCTTGAATAGAACCCTTTTCAGAAGGTCAGTATTTTGAACAGCTAGCTGGACTAGGATTAAGGGATCAGTGAATAGTACAGGAACAATTTTGATCAACAAATTTTGGTCTCTCTTGACCCAGAACAAGACCTTGTGATAAAACAAAACTTCCTCAAATCTCTTCATCTCATTATTAATAATATTCAATCAGCTGAGGATTGGATGCAACATGCAGATAGCAGCACTTTTAGCAACTCCCACGAGATAGCAAAATGTTTGTGTCTATCATCGGTTTAAAGCCAATTTTGAAAAATGCTTACAAACTGCAATCTCTGTGTGATTCTAAAAGAACAGGCAGATTTTTTTAAACACTATCTTTGCAACTTTTTTGTTCCAACTTAACTTTCTGTCCCAAAATGATCAGAATGCTTTCTGTGCCAGTAAAAGACATCTGGTTCCATCTGTGTCTTATCTCATGCATCCTACACATTTGAAAGCTCATCGGGCATTTCTTGTTTTTTGACTAGCACTTGACATTGAATTTTCTTTTCAGCTCAGCCTTGTTCACTTCAGTAGATTCATTATTTTAATAGTGGGTTTTTTTTTTTTTTTGAGGACTTAATATGTATTAAGCCCTGACACAGGAGGTGACATTATTACATATACTGTAATTTAAAAGTCTTACCTTGAGGTTTCAAACAAGTTTGATGTCTTTTTATTGATCTCTTTTCCCCTTTTGCTGCTCTTCTCTCTCCCTCTTCCTCTGCCTTTCCTTCTGTTTCATCTCTCTCTTCCTTTGTGGTTTTCCAATCTTTGGGGTGGGGCAGGATTTCCTGCTCAGAGGTTGGTTGGTTTTTGAGAGGAGTCAGAAGACCTGATTCAGGAATGAAACCAGCTGGTCTGCCACCTGATACAAGAAGGTGAAACCCAGGCCAAAGGAGGCCCTAATGCTAGGACCGAGTTGGCAGCCGGGACAGACTATAGAGGAAATCCCGAAGGGCAGCAAGAGTGGGTCAGCCTGGCAAGGGGCATCACAGCCCCCAAAAGACAGAAGAGCCCCAATGCAGCCATAATGGTTGCCTGGAAGTGATCTTTTATTTGTCAGAAGACATAGCATTCCTGACATTAGTTTCTAATGTGGGGAAACATGGTAGGCAGAGCCTTGGATCACTTTTACCAGGTACTCATTCTCGGGTTCCTGGCTTGGCCTCAGAGGAAGTGTAAGGGTTAAGTAATGTGAGGGGTTAAATGTAATGTAAAACTAAATGTAAAAATTACTCTGCTCAAATTTCTGTGACCCTGCTTCCTTGTAAGACCACAAGGAGGGTTGGTGTACCATTGATAAATCATCAATAGACTGGGAGTTCCCAGAAAACAATGCTCCTAGAAAAAAAATATATGCTGAATAATGGTCACACTGTCCCTAAAGGTACTGTTCTATGTTAGATGACAATTCTGTTTGCCAAACAGGATGCGGATTCTACCTTTATAAACTCTGTACTTCTGAAACTCCTGGGTGTTTTCTCTGCTTCTGCGTAAGTATGGTCAAGCAGTCCTGGGCCTGGTAATAACTGTTATTTTTTATATTGTGGCATTCCACTCATTTAAATTTTAATTTGGACTCAGGTCTGGTTTCCAGGTTGAGAACCCATAACATTTGGGGGGGCTCATCCTGGATCCCATTAACTGAGATCAAATAGAAACCATTTTTTTTTTTTTTTTCGGAGAACTATAATCAGGAGAAATTCTTCAGCCCCAGACTTATACAGGTCTCCAGAAGATTTCAAAATCTTTGTTGATTCAGACAACATGAGCCATTTGGAACCTCTTACTGGTAAGAGACTTTTTTCTGTTGGGGCACCATTTTATGAGCCACAGGAGGAGTTGGACACAACATAAATCCCCAAGGGGACTCTGCTCCCCTCCATGACAGTGGACTGGAGCATTGGATTTGTCTTTGGTTTCATTTTGTCTTTGTTTCTCATCTGTTGTTTGTAATTACAAGTCAGACTGCTTCTGTTTCTTTGTCACCATTGAAATATATTTGCAATCCTGAAAAAACCATTTCCAGGATTTCAGACAATGAGCCTCAGGATCCCCATGGGCAAGACGCTCTTAGAAAAGGCCTGCCTGGCCTCTGTGCCTGTGAGCCACTTTTGGGTGGTTTTTGGCCCCAAAGCTGATTTCAGCTAACTGCCCCAAAATGGCTAAAGGAGCAGAATGCCACAATGTGAAAAAATAACAGTCCTTACGCTGACCTAAATAAGATTTGATTGGCTTTTGTTCTTCTCTCAAGACTGGTGTTGATGGGCCCTAACTTCCAGATGTGAAAGTTATGTCAGTCTGCCTCAGATGAATATTCCTGAAATATTATTGACATATTGATTCTCTCACTGAGAGAGTCTGTTTTCTCATAGATAAATATTCCTGGATTCATCTCAGGCCAGAGGGCTGCATGAGGTTTGTTTTCCTCATTTGTTTTAAATTTGTTGCAGAGAGAACCCTGTGTTATCTACTTTACCAGAGAATCTATGGGAATGTTGGCAGTTTGTTCTGGTTTGAAATCCAGCCAAGAGTATAAAATAATAAAGGAAAAAAAGAAAAAGAAAAAGGAAAACCAAAATTTGCTGGGAAGTTGTTGTTTATCTGAATTGTTTGCTCTCTGTTCCCAATGTGCCTGCATCTCCAGCTGCACTTGTACCAGAGCTAAAAAAAATGGCATTAGTTCCACTCTTCTTTTTCTTCTTGCCTTTTGTGACAGTCTACCTGGAAATGCTGAAGGGCATAGAGCTAGCTCAGTTGCCCTATGACATTATGGTTATTAGTGGTGTCAAATTACATCAGTCTTGGGCTTCTACTGTGTGGATCAAAAGGGGACACCTTTGGGACCTTCCTTATGGCCAGAACAGTACAGAGCAAACCAACTGTCCTGGGCTGCATGAATTGAAGCTTTCATAGGTCTCGAGGTAAATGTGGGGAATGCTTTTGGGATTTTGTTATCTCATCCTGGGTGCTGTGGCGTCCAGAGGACCCTCAGTCACGGGTGCTGTAGCCACTGCTCTTGCTTGTCTTCTGGGTTTTCTCTCCGTGTCTCTACCTCTCCTTTCACTGTTGAGCTGATGAGAGGGTAACAACAGCTCACAGGCTCACTAGCTCAGCTCATGGGCCCTTATTTATCCTGACTTTTTTCTAGGGAGGTTTACTGTTCTCCTGCAGGAATTCTGAGTCCCCTCCTCCAGCCTGTGCTTTTTCTGGTTATCTGTTGTAAACTGCAAAACTAAAAAGTCAGCAGGAATAATTTACTGCTTCATAGTAGAAAAAAAAGTACAAAATAAAAATATAGATAGGAAAAAAGTGTTTTATTATAATTTAACCTGTCTGGAAATATATTTCAGTGCACTCTGTTTTTTTTTAAAAAAATTTTAATTTCATTTTGTTGAGGAACAAATAGCAATGAGACAGTATCAAAACTGATTAATAGGACAGTTTCAACTATTAATAAATTGTACATTGTTATCTTCTTAGTGTTTATCCATGGTACAAGAAGCAGACAAGATAACCTGTCCAAACACTGTTAGTACAAATCTTTCTTCTCATTGAGTTAAGCAAAAGCAGCTGTATATCTATCCTAACTATTCTGTATATGCAAATACAAAGTGGTCCTTCCTCTGTAGCCCCTTTTTTTGTTTAGTCCTGTCAGAGATGGGTATTCCATTGGTATCTAAATAGTATAGGTGCATGAATTCAGCAAAACAATCCAACACAGTCCAACTGTAATAGTAGTCGGTTATCTGCAGAAGTTGTTGACTTGAGCCTTTCACAGTTCAGCATATTAATATGGCACTACTTTATATACTTTGTTTTTATACTTTTCTGCTGGATGCTTAAGATCAACATAAAGTGAGACCTATGTAACACAAAAGTGTACTCTGGTTTTTAAAAATTTTTCTGGCCAGGTTAAATTATGATAAAATACTTTTTTCCTGCCTATATTTTTATTTTGTACTTTTTTCTGCTATGAAGCAGTAACTTATTCATGAAGACTTTTTATTTTTGCAGTTTGCAACAGATAACCAGAAAAAGCACAGGCTGGAGGAGGGGACTCAGAATCACCTTCCTGTGGTGATAGTAGGAGAGCAGTACACCTCCCTAGGAAAGGCAGGACAAATAAGGACCCATAAGTTCAGCTAGTGAGATCCGTGGGCTGTATGTGATAAGATCACTCATGTACCCTCAGGATTTATCCTGTAACCCTGTACTTCACTTTGTAGATCCTTTGCCAGTGTCAGCTTTGTGGATGAGTGACGGCCATTGCTTGACCAATTTGCTCTCTGTGAAAGCCTGAGAGAATGTTTTCTCTCCATGTGACTCTCCTTAGGCACACTCTACATCATGATCACTTTCCTCTGTGACTCCATAATCTCCTTGATCAGAAAATTTGGTACACATCTGAGTTACATGATGTTACAGTACAGTTTCTCCTATGTCCTGAGTCATCACTGCCCTTGAATGGCTAGGGCCAAAATTTTGGCTGACCTTGCAGCCCTTCCTTTTCTCTAATTTTTGATCTGAAAACTTAGGTTGTTAACCCTCCAGAAGAGAAGCTTACTATTACCCTGAAACATATGCAGTTCAGTTTGCCCTATCTGTGCAAGTATCAGTCATCTTAGGCATAACATTTTCCATCAAGTATTGATATGTTAAACTTTAAGTCCCTACAGAACATGAAGAAAAAGTCATTTAAAAAATAGGAATAAACATATTTTTACACAGATATTTAGAAATCTAATCATATAGTATTGTAGAAGAACAGTCCTGTGACTTTTTTTTTCTTGTGTCTTCTTTTCGTTTATTACCCTTAATTTAAAAAAGAGAAAAAGAACCTTTTACTTAAGAGACAGTATGGTAATAATTGGTATGTCATGACAAGAAGTACATATTTAGAAGACCAGAATGACAGGCATTCCAAGTGTGACTGTTCTATTACACATTGCTAACTTCAGTGCAGTTACAGGCATTACATCAGCATGTATAGTAAGTCAGGGTGAGAATCCTACCAATTAACTGCTAGTCTCAAAAACTTGGTGATGTTTCTCAGGATCATTGCCTTACCCATTTTTTGTGTGTAAATGGATGGCTTTGCCACCATCATGTTTCCCAGCTTTTCTTCTTGCTCTCTCCTCATTGTCCAGTCCTCAAGTTCTCACTTTCATTTTAATTGTGTTATACCTTTCTATTTATATTTCTTCTTTTGAGTTCTTACACTAGGAAGACTATATGATATTTACACATGTGGGTCCAGTTTATTTGGCTTATAAATATATCGTCAACTGGCATCCACTGAAATATAAATGCTTCACATTTATCATTCTTTATAGCTGAGTAACACTCCACTATATACAGATATCACATCTTTTCAAACATTCCTCATGTGAAGGGCATCTCGGTTGTTTTCAAGATTTGGCTATCACAAATTGTGCTGCTAAAAACATACATCACTATGGTATGATGCTTTTAGTTTTTCTGGGAAAATTCCCAGGATGGGGATAGCTGGCTTGAATGGGATTTCTGGTCTTAGCTTTTCAAGGAATTTCCACACTGATTTCCATAATGGTTGCACCAGTCTGCATTCCCACCAGCAGTGGGGAGGTATTCCCTTCTCCCCATGTCCTCTCCAACATTTGTTGTTTGTTGATTTCTTTATGATAGCCATTCTTTCTGGGGTGAGATGGTATCTCAGTGTTTAACTTGCATTTCATGGATGGCTAGTGATGTGAAGCATTTTTCCATGTATTTATTGATTTCTTTAATTTCGTCCTCTGAGAAGTGTGTATTCATCTTGGATGCCCATTTCTGTATTTGGTCTTTAAATTTAGGGGCCCTAATGTTTTTTAGCTCTTTATAAATTCTAGAGAGAAGAGCTTTGTCTGAGTGCTTATTAGTTAAAATTTTTTCAAAATTTTTGGGTTGTCTTTTCACGTGATTGGTAATTTCTTTTGACATGGAAAAACTACTCAAAAAGAGGTGATTCCAGTTGTTAATTTTTCAAGTATTATCCGTGAGATTTGAATTTTGTTCATGAACTCTTTACCTACCCCTATGTCTTCAAGAGTTCCTCCTAGTTTCTTTTCCAGGAGATTGTTTCTGTTTTAATTTTTAGATCTTTAATACATTTTGACTTTATAGCTATGTAATACTCCACTCATGGTAATAGACCTGGGTCAAATTTTAGTTTTCGGCATGTAGATAGCCAGTTTTTACAGCACTATTTGTTAAAGAGGCTATGTTTTTTCCAGTAAGCGTGCTTAGCCCCTTTATAGAAGATCAGGTGGCTGAGTGTGTTCATAGAGGCTTCTGCATCTTCTAATATATTCCATTGATTCTCAGGCTATTTTGTAGAAAATACCATGCTGATTTTACCACAGTATCTTGGTAGTATAATTTCAAACCAGAAATTGTAACACCTCCTACCTTGTCTTTGTTGCCCAGGACTGCCTTTGTTATATTAGGTCTTTTCTGGTTCCAAATAAATTTTAGGAATGATTTCTCTAGGTCTGTGAGGTATGTGGTTGGTAGTTTGATAGGGATTGCATTAAAATCTGTACCACAGTTTTTGGAGTATGGCCATCTTCACAGTGTTGGTTCTTCCTATCCAGGAGCAGGGAATATCTTTCCATTTTCTGAAATCCTCTATGATCTCTTTTTTCAGAGTACTGTAATTTTCCTGGAAAAGATCTTTGACTTCCTTAGTTAGATGAATTCCAAGGAATTTCATTATCTGTGGTGCTACTGAAAAAAGGTATTCTCTAACTTCCCTGTCAGTGTGTTTGTTATCTGTGTAGAGGAATGCTGTTGACTTTTGGGTACTGACTTTGTATCCTGCTGTGTTACTGAATTTGTGTATCAATTCTAGTAGCTTCTTGGTGGAGTTTTTTGGGTCTTCCAAGTAAAGTATCACATCATCTGCGAATAATGATAATTTAACTTCTTCTTTATCTATTCTCATTCCTTGTATTTCTCCCTCTTGTCTAATGGCTTAGCTAATGATTCCAAAAGTATACTGAATAGGAGGGGTGATAGAGGACATCCTTGTCTTGTACCACATTTGAGAGTAAAAGATTTCAGTTTTTCCTCCTTTAGAATTAAACTAGCCATTAGGTTGTCATAGATGGCTTTTATCACATTGAAGTAGAGGCCATCTATTCCAATTTTCTGTAGGGCTTTGAACATGAATGAGTGTTGAACTTTGTCAAAAGCCTTTTCTGCATCAATTGAGATGATCATGTAGTTTTTAGATTTGATTATATTGTTATTGTGTATTAAATTTACAGATCTGCGTATACTGAACCATCTCCCATTTCCATTGGGTCTGTGGTGATTACACCCTGGGATGAATCTTACCTGGTCATGGTGTATGATCTTCTTGTTGATTCGCTGTACTCTGTTTGCTAGGATTTTATTGAGAATTTTTGCATCTATGTTCATGAAGAGATTGGCCTGTAGTTCTCTTTTTTAGTTGTGTCTTTCTCTGGTTTTGGGATCAGTATAAAATCTTGCCTCCAGGAGTGATTCTGGGAGGATTGCTTCCTTTTCAATTTCATTGAAGAGTTTGAGGAGTGTAGGGATTGATTATATCTTCTGTAAATTTCTTGTAGAATTCAGCTGTGACTGCATCAGGACCTGGAATTTTCTTTGTCAGCAGGCTTTTTATTACATTTCGTATTTCATTGGTTGTTATTGGATTGAGAGTTGTTATATCTTCTTGATTCAGTTTTGATAATCCATACCTTTGTAGGAATCTGTCCATTTCTTCTGTATCTTCTATGAGTGTAAAGATCTCAAAGTAGCTATTGATAATCTTCTGAATTTCCATTGGGTCTGTGGTGATTACACCCTTTTTATTCCTTATTGCTTATATTTGAATTTTTTCTTTCCTCTTTTTGATGAGGTTAGCTAGGGGCTCTTTGATTTTATTTAATCTTTCAAAGAAATAGCTTAATTCATTAATTCTTTGAACTGTTTTCTTCATCTCAATTGAATTATTTTGTGTTCTAATTTCTATGATTTCTTGCCATCTTTGGGCTCTGAGTTTGGTTTGCTTTTCCTGTTCTAGATGTTGGAGGTGCAACAGTAGGTTGTTTACTCCTTCCTGTTCTGTTTTCATAATGTGTGAGTTCACAGGTATAAATTTTCCTCTGAGAACTGCTTTCATCACTTCCCATAAATTCCGATAAGTTGTGGTTGAATTTCCATTTAATTGTAGATATTGTTGAATTTGTTGTTTAATTTCATCTGTGACCCATTGATTGCAGAGTAGAGTGTTGTTTAATTTCCATGTATTTATGCTTTTTTTTAATGTTTTCTTGTCTCTTTTATTTCCAGTTTCATTGCACTGTGGTCAGATAATATGCATGGGATAGTTTCTGTTTTCTTGCATATACTTAAGCATGACATATGGACTAGTATGTGGTCTGCTTTATAAAATCACACATGTGATTTTAGAAATCACATGTGTGATTTTCTAAAAAAAATATGTATTCAGCTGTCATTGTGTGGAACACTCTGTACATGTCCACTAAGTTCATTTCTTACAAGTTCTGGCTCAGTTCTGCTACTTCTTTGCTAATATTTTGTCTGGTTGACCTATCTGTTTGGGATAAAGGCTTGTTGAGGTCTCCTGTTAAGATTGTGGTATTGGA
The DNA here is from genome assembly GCA_004027165.1 of Ctenomys sociabilis. NCBI lineage: Eukaryota > Metazoa > Chordata > Mammalia > Rodentia > Ctenomyidae > Ctenomys > Ctenomys sociabilis. Next base: position 25,488 of record PVKA01029402.1, read on the forward strand.
TATTAGATTTTTCATTTCCATTAAGATTTGTCTTCTATAGTTAGGTGCTCCCATGTTTGGTGCATATATATTTATGAGTGTTATCTTTTCCTCTTGAATTTTTCCCCTAATCAGTATATAAAGTGGCCTTCTTTATTTCATTTGATCATTTGTGATTTGAAGTTGAGACTGTCTGAGAACAGGATTGCTACCCCTGCTTTTTTCTGAGGTACTGGGGCATGTAGTATTGTTCTCTATCCTTTGACTTTCAGACTGTGCATTTCTTCATGAGTTAAGTGTGTTTCTTGTATACAGCATACTGTTGGATTTTGTTTCCTAATCCACTGTGCCAGTCTATTTCTTTTAATTGGTGAATTCAGTCCATTTACATTGATGGTTATAATTGAGATATATTGGTTTATGATTAGCATGTTATTTTCCTGCTTTTGTTTACTAATTTTTCTCCTGTGTTTAATTGTTGGTCCTATTTAGTGGGTTCCTTCTGTTAGCATTTATGGAGTTCTGATCGATTTTGTCTCCCTCTAGGACATCTTTAAGCAGTCTGTAGGATTGGCTTTGTCATCATGAAATTCTTTAGTTGTTCTTTGTCATGCAAGTATTTTACTTCTCCATCAAAGTTGAGTTTTTTGCAGGGTATAGTAGCTTGGGCTGGGATGTGTTTCTCTAGAGGACTTGAAGTACTCTGCCCCATGCTCTTTTTGCCTTCATAGTTTATGAAGAGAAGTCGGATGTAATTCTGATGGATTTTCCTTTAAATGTGATATGTTTCTTTACTGTCTTGGCTTTCAGTATATTATCCTTATGCTGGATTTCTGGGATATTGACTATTGTGTGTCTCAGTGTATTTTTAATTGAGTTGAACTTATTTGGAGTTCTGTATGCTTTGTTTACCTGAATGTCAGATTGTTTCCTCATATTTGGGAAGTTTTCTGCTATTATTTCTACCCATATTCTTTTTATATCATTTGTATTGACTTCTTCTTTCTCATTGATGTCTATTAGTTCCATGTTGTTCATCTTTGCATCGTCTTGCAGGTGATGTATTTTTTCTTGCATCCTAGTCATTTTTATGAGGTCTCTTCTTACCATTTCACTACCTGTGACAGTGTCTTCATGATCTGAAATTCTATCTTCACTTTCATTCAAATAGTTTTACAAGCTTGTGATTGAAATTTTAGGTTCCTGTATATCTCTTTGACTCTGCTTCATGTGACCCTTTCCTTTCCTGTATTGATCATTCAAGGAATCCATTACTTTTCTATTCTTTATTTTTTTTATCAGTGTCTTCTTTTTTGTACTTATTATTATTATTTTTAAAGAATACAGTATAGTGATAGAAGAAAACAGCATTATACATGATACAAGATTTCACTAACTAAAGTAATAGGAATCCAACAATAGTTGCTGCATTACATGATGCTATGTGCAAATTAGTTTTTCAGATTACCAGACATAAATGTATGTTTCATTTTTTAAAAAATATAATAACTAAGAAATTATGAGAAAGTAAAGAGAGGAGAAAAATCAGAGTAAAAATAAAAATTGTAAGCATCAAGTGCTCCTTTATTTCTTTTTTTTTACATATTTTATTTATTTATTTATTATTTTTTTATTTTATTGAACTACAAATGTCAATCAGACAGTTTCAAGACACCTTAACAAGACAGATTCGATAAATTAACACATTGCAAACTGTTTTCATAATGTTTTGGTATTGTACAAGGTACATACATGCTACTATATTTACAGATATTATTTTAGCAGATATATTTTATCAATGAATTAAGAGTGTAGCTGCTTACTTATCTTATTTTTTATACCTGAATTATATCAAAAATTCAATAATTATTTTCCTATTGGATGACCATAGTACTAGAAGCCGACATAATATTCTGTCCAACCACCATTATTGCAGATCTTCCCTCACATAGAATTATGTAGAAGCACAGCGTTATCTATCCCAACTGTACTGTCTATACACACACATCATGATTTTTTCTTTCTACACCCCTTCCATTGTCTACACCTGTCAAAGGTGGGCACTCCATTGACATTCAACTAACTTAGGTGCTTGAACTCGACACCACAATCCAACACAGTCCAGCATTCTACAACCATAGTGAGTTATTCAAAGAAATTGTTGACCATAGCCATTTACAGTTCAGCTTAATATTATGGCCCCACGATGTATACTTTATTTTTATACTTTTCTGCTGGATGGTTAAGACCTAGATAGAGCAAGACTTATATACCAACACACGAACTTTATGTTTCTTATGTGGTCAGTGAAGTCCCCTCAGGGTTTACCTTGTAGTCCTGTACATTATTTTGTAGTTCCTTTGTCTGTGTCATCCATGTGGATGAGTCACGGCCAATGCTTGACCAGTTTGCTCTCTGTGAGAGCTTGAGAGAAAGTTTTCTCTCCATGTGACTCTCCCCAGGCAGACTATAGAACTTCATTCTCTTTCCTCTGTGGCTCCATAATCTCCTTGTTCAGAAAATTTTGGAGCTCACTTGAATTTCATGATGTAGCACAGGTTCTTCTATGTCCTGAATCTTTGCTGACCTTGAAAGGCTAGGGCCAAAATGTTGGCTGGCCTTGTGGCTCTTCTATTTCTCCAACTCTGACTTATGAACTTAGGTTGTTAACCACCCAAGAAAAAAGCTGATTAGTATCCTGCAGCATATGCCATTCACTTTGCCTTATCTGACTCAATTGATTTTACTTGTTGTATGTTTCCTTTTGTATTTCTGCTTTTCGCTTGTTATACTAGGGAGACTATATGATATTTACACATGTGTGTCTGGTTTATTTCACTTATGAGTATATGTTCAAGTGGCATCCACTTCAGTATAAAT
>PVKA01029403.1:0-28330 GCA_004027165.1 Ctenomys sociabilis
TTGAGAAACTATTAGGTCATGCAAGCATCTGGGTAGAAATAAAGAGTTCATGCTGAAATAACTTCCTTTGTTAGACATAGCACAGTTACAACCAAAGAGCTGGATGATTATCCAGAGCTAGGGAATGTCCTGATGAGGCGCATGCAGTCTTCTCTATTTTGTCCATTCCTTGCTCCTCGTGCCATCAAAGTATTCATAATGTTTGTATCACTCCTGTAACAATAATTAGTAAAGTTTGAAGTTGGTCAGAGATCTGATTCTTGTAAATTTAATTTATCCTTCCTAATTTTGTAAAACCTCAATATCCTTTTTTTAAAAAAAAATATTGAGAATAAAATAGCAATGAGATTGTGTCAAAACAGGTTAGTAGGACATTTACAATAATTAACATATTGTACATTGTTGTCTTCATTGTAGTTATTCATAGTACAAGATGCAGACATTATATCCTGTCCAAAAACTATTAAACTATTAGTACAAATCTTGCTTCTCATTGAATTAAGAGAAAATATCTATATATCTGTGCTATTTTGTATATATGGATATATATATATATATATATATATATATATATATATATATATATATATATATATATATATGTTTACTACAAAAAGACTGAACATTCTAAAGGGAACTTTCTCCTAAGATGCATGTCAGATCATCTCCTGTCACCAAAGAGAAAAAGTATAAAAACTGACCCTGTGCTAATACGATAAGCTATGTAGTGATTAGATATTAGACTACATATCATCATTCTGAAAACACAGTAGTAAAGATTTGCATCCAATGAAAAACATTAAAAACTGACAATTAAAATACATCAGTCAGCAAGCAGGTATCTGGCTTCTCTTTGAAACATATTTATAAAAATTGTCTCTGCATATTCATTGGGCAATTTTTTTTATTTATTTAGTTCAGGGTCTACAGGGCCTTACTACACAGATCAGACTTGTAGCGGTCCTCCTGTTTTCAGCCTCCCAAGTGCTGGAATTACAGGTGCTTGCTACCTGGCACCGTCACGCCCAGTCTCAGTCTCCAAGTCAGCATGCCCTGGAGGCAGGGCCGGCGGGGTTTGTGGTGCTGGGGGTAGAACTCTAGTCCCTGCATCTGTCCAGGCAGGTGCTTTAATCTGCTGAGCTATCTGGTCAGCCTGGAAAAAAAATTTAATCAAGATTCAAAAACACGTATTTAATAGCTTCTTTCTCATTCAAAGAAACAGCAGGAGATGTAAAAATAAAGGACAGAAAATCATGTAAGAAAAACTTTATTAGGCATAGTTAAATGTCTTATCTTTATTCTTTGGTAAACTTTTTGATACTGATTTCAAGAAGGGCTTCAGATCTTTCTATTCCTCTTCCTAAAAGAGCACACAGGTAGTGTTCCTGTCAGCTCACTGGTGCAGGTATGAACCGATTTAAGAACATATGAAAGTACTCTGTATTATTTTATTTTTTTGTTCACTTAGAAATAAAAATATTTTTGACAAAATGAGGGAAAATGTATTCAATTATGAATACATTCTTCATTTCTAATTCAATATGAAATAAAAGTTTATAAAGTGAGATGTTTCACTGAGACATTTCTTCATGCAGTGTATTTCAGATAGACTCCCAGTGGGACAAGTATGTCTTCATATTTCACAGGTGTGAAAAATCTTCCAGAGGTAGTGTTTCCCAACAAATGAAAATATTTCCATCTCTAACTGGCCTTGAAAATGTTACCCCTAGGAATACAAAACTTCACTATACTTCCAGGCCCTTGTTCAGAACTCATTATGTCAAAAGCACATTAAAATACAAAATTCTGCCATCTGTTAACTTTATATTCTACTGCTTAGTGTACTTTTTCTTTTTCTCCTCTAAGATATGGTGATATTTCATTTTAATGATAATTAGAGCCTATTATTATCATCATGTGACTGAAACAGTAATAAATGGAATGTCACATTTATTATTAAGAATGTCTGATCAGAACACACTAGTGTGTGCTCATCATAAGAAAATGCACTGATGGTAAAATTCATTTAAAACTCAGCTAAAATATTTGTGTATTCTAAAGCTTACTTCAGTGTATGCTTTTGCTCACAAATTATAATATAAATATAAATCACAAATTATAATCATAACCAAATTTTGTCTTCCAACGTATATAGTGCCTGTAATCAATGAATGTCTTGAATATTATGGCCTACCAAATGAACATTCATTATTTCTCAGTATATTAATATGATGCAGGAGTAATGCTAATTAAACTATCTGATTTTTGTTTCAAAATTTATTTTATTTATAGCTTTTGATACATAGCCACATTTGAAAGAAGTTGGTAGTATATTTTAAGTTTTCAGACAAAAAAATTAGAGAAAAAGAAGGGCTACAAGGACAGCCAACATTGTGGCCCTAGCCCTTCAAGGTTAGTGAGGACTCAGGACATAAGAAAACTTGTGCTGTAACATCCTGTAACTCAGTGGTGTCCCAAATTTTCTGATCAAGTAGATTATGGGGCCTAAGAGAAAATGCAGTGGGTGCCTAAGGAGAGTGACCTGGAGAGAAAACACTGTCTCAGGCTTTCATAGAGAGCAAATTGGTCAAGCAATGGCCATAACTCACGCACATGGCTTTAACTGACAAAAGATCTAAAACTGTGGTACAGGGTTTCAGAGTGAATCCTGAAGGGATTTGACTGACCTTATGACATATAAAAGTTACATTTTTAGTTCTATAGGTCTTGCTTTACCTTGGTCTTAGCCATCCAGCAGAAAAGTATAAAAGCAAGGCATAAAAAGTAAAGCCATATTAATATGCTGAGCTGTAAAAGGCTTAAGTCAACAACTTCTGACATTGCCAGTCCTGTGGATAACCCACTATTGTGATGGACTACTGGACTATATTGGATTACTTTGCTGAATTCATGCACCGACAATATTTGTATGGTAATGGAATACCCATCTCTGAGAAAAGTAAACAAAAAAAGGGGATACAAATGAAGGACCATTTTGAAATTAAAAAAAATATATGTATATACAAAATAGTTGGTATAGATATACAGCTGCTTTCTCTTAGTTCAGTTTAAAGAAAGTTTTGAACTAATAATATTTAGACAAGATATGATGTCTGCATCTTGTACTATGAATAACTACTATAAAGACAACAAACTACAGTGTATTAATTGTAACTGTCCTACTAACCCATTTTGAAGCTGTCTCATTGCTACTTTCTTTCTCAATAAAACTATTATAAAAAAGAAAATAAATTCAAATTATGTAATTGAACATCATGCATAAGACATGAAGTAGCCAAGTATAGGCACAAATCTTCTCTCAGGAACAATCTTCTTCAGGAAACTCATGTTCACATCAGCACCTACAAGCACCTATCTTCTTACACATGTGCACCCTTTGTGGCTCTGTGCAGTTCACATTCGCCTCTGAGTATCAAGTGGAAAACAATGATACTCAGTGGTCTTTACATACAGGACAGTGACCTTTGTTAAAATTAAACTTAGCTAATAATTCTGTGCATTCCAAGAGTTAGTTCTTAGAATAGATATGCATGAAATAAATCAAACAGTGAAATAAGACTCAGGATGATGAGGACTTCAGGTAAAATGATGAAGGCAAGAAATCAAATTGGATAAGTGCACATGGTGATACAGAGCTTTTCCTGAGTGGTAGACATTTTTCCCTTTTGACTTTGTGTTGAAGTACAAAGTACTTGAAGAAAATTATATTTTTCACAAATGGATAGCTTTAGCAGCTTTCTCAAACTGCATTTGTTGTTGTAACACATATTTGAATAAATAACAGCCATCAAAAGCCACCTAAAGAATACAGGACATAGACACAATAGAACACAATTCAAGCATCAGAAGTGAGTATCTGCATATACAAAATAGTTAGATCTACTGCTACTTTCTCTTAATTCAGTGAGATGAAAGATTTGTACTAATAGTGTTTGAACAGGATATCATGTCTGCATCTTGTACTATGAATAACCACTCTGAGGACAACAATATGCAATGTATGAATTATTGAAACTGTCTTACTAATCGGTTTTGAAACTTTCTCATTGCTATTTGTTTCTCAATGAAATGAATAACAATAAAAAGAAGTGATGAAATCTCATCAGTTAGAGTCAGGGACCTCTGCAGTGAGACCCTGGGTCCTGCAAGGTGTCACAGGGTGCAGCTAAAAGTGAGAGCAGGAGACAGGATGGTGGTGTGAGGAGGAACTGGAGCAGATGCCCCGTTGTTCCTTGGAACAAAACGCTTGAGTGGCCTGGCCAGCACTTCAGTATTTGCTGATTACATCTGCATCAGGGGTGACCTGAAGCAGGAATGCTATTGAAGTTGGGCAGGGAAGAGCAAGGTGCTTGCAAGGATGAGCCAAGGGGCAGTGAGGACACTGTGGTTCCCTCAGCAAGAACTGTTTACTACTGCCAGGACATTGTCTGATGATCCTTATCATCCTCAGTGGGTTTCTGTTTGTGTTAGGTGGCATTCCAGAAAAGCGGCTGCTGGTTTATAGGGTCTGTGATCATTTCAATTTTTTAATCTTTTATGTATGTATGTATGCATGCATGCATGTACGCATGTATTTATTTATTTATTTGGTACAGGGTCTCACTATGTAGCTCTGCCTCATAGTGATCCTCCTTTTTCAGCCTTCCTGGAGCTGCAGTACCCATGATCAAACCAGGCCTTTGCCCTTCCCAGGTGGATGCTTAGTCCATCGAGCTATCTCCCCTGCCCTGGATCTGGTCACGTTTAAGAGATACTAAAATGTGCCTAAAATTTTAGCTATTTACACTATCCTGCTCCTCTCTGCTCCATAACCACATCAATGCTCGTCATTTTCATCTTTTATTGTATTTTCCAACTTTTGAGTGTATATAATGAATATTATTTAGTAGCTTTGATTTGAAGCATCTTATAATAATGAACTTAAATTGCATTTGCCATTTACTGTCCATTTGATATACTCTGTCTTAGATAGTTTTCTGTTATTGTTGAGACAAAATTCCCAAAATCCCAAATTAAGGATGGAAAGGATTGTTTAGCTCACAGTTTGTGGAGGTTTCCATCCATAATAGCTGGCCCAAGGCAGGGTGGCACACACAGATGGCAACAGATCAAGGGGGCAAAAGACAGCAAAACAGCAAGAGTGAAAGAGGGTGAGGAGAGCCTCTCTACCTCCCCTGTATTGCACTGAGGCTCTCTCTCCATGTTCTCCTTGCATCTGGAGCTCAGGATGGCGACAAGCTGAGGCCCCCGGCCCCTGCCGAGTCACTTAGGGAAGCCTCTATACTCCATAGTGCTCAAGTGGACACAAAGTGTGGGATATGAGAACTCATTCACAGATTGCAGGTGTAGTACTTACACCTGTTTCCTGTAGGATTTGTAAATTGTTATTAATTCATTTTTCCATAACTAGATATAAATTCTTTGTCCTATACGTGTTTCATAAGTGCTTCTTTTTTTCTGTATGTGTTCTCTTCACACTACTCATGGTATTTTTGCAATAAGAATGCTATAATTAATATAGTACAATTTATAAGATTTTCTTTATTAATGCTTGTTCTCTTTTTAAATATATTTGTTTCTTCCAAAATTATGAGTTGCTTAAAAGCAAATCTCTAATAGCATAAAAAGAAAATCCACAAACTTGGAAAAAATTATAATTAACTGCCCCTCTGACAAAAGCCTATCTAGAACAATAAAGAATTTTTTTTAAAAAAGGCCCTCTAAATTCAAAGACCCAATCCAAAAGTGGGCATCTGAGATGAATATACACTTCTCAGAGGAAGAAATGGCAAGTAAATATGTATAGAAGTCAGCCAGTACAAATGCTGGAGAGGCTGTGGAGAAAAGGGAACCTCTACACTGTTGGTGGGAGTGAAGACTCATACAACCACTATAGAAATCAGTGTGGAGATTCCTTCAAAAGCTAGGACTGGAGATGTCATTCAGGCCAGATATTCTCCTCCTGGGCATTTTTCCAGAACTGAAAACGTCATACTATATTGATGTATATGCACCCACATTTATTACAGCACAATTTATCATACCTAAATCCTGGAAACAGCCCAGGTGCCCATCAACTGAAGAATGAACAAAGACAATGTGTTACTTTTATACAGCAGAGTATAATTCAGCTATAAAGGATAATTATGAGTCTTTTGTCGGTAAATGGATAGAACTAGAGAACATACTCTTACATAAAATAAATCAGACTCACATGTGCAAACATATTGTCTCCTTACTGTGAGAACCTGAAAAAATGCTAAGAAGAAGTAATGAACTTATTCAAAAAGAAAGACTTACTGTATTTAGGAGGAGGAAAGAAATGGGAGTGGGAGAAAGAGATTTATCTGTGTATGTAAGCAAGATGGTTGGGACAACTGTACTGTGCATTTCTGCTGGTCTATGGAAAGAAGTAGGGAATGCTTTAATTTGTTTTATCTCCTTTTTCAATTGTTTATACTTTTTCTCTTCTTAATTTCTTATACATTTCTTTCTTTTTTCTTAATTTTACATGCATATATCTGGTAATATGAATAACTGTATTACAACAAATACTGTGACATTCACATTACTTTGTTAAATAAAATTATGCATCACTTGGAATTTTTTCTGTTTTAATTCTGATTTGTACTCTCATTAAAAAAATAAAAAACCCAAAATGATGAGTTGTTACAATGTTTAAAAATGTAGTTCAGATATTTCTCCAAAGAATGCATTTCACCACCTTTACACTACTATCTTATTTCACTGAAAGCAAGTTTGTTTTATTATCTCTTTGCATTTGTATTTTTAAGAATCTTTTCATTTTAAATCTTATATTCTAAGTGGCTCCTTCAGAGATAATGACACACAGGATAATTTATTGTTATTTCTCTTATTATTCAATTAATCAATTTTGTTTTGTTTTTCAATAAAGAAGAATATCAACATTTCCCTTAGAACTGTATCTGCCATTTTGTGTGATGTGAGGTGAAAGCCAAGATATATTTATTTCCCTTGTGAATAACATAATCTGGGATGATTTCTTTCAAAGATAATTAACCATGGTGCTTTGCTACCTTTTGTTATGCATAGTGATTTACTTCTACCAGGGCTAATTACAGCTGTGAGACATGGCTGAAATTCTAGAAAGTTAAAATCATAGTGAAGAAGCAGATCTATCTTAATTTCCTCTTCCTTTTTCTTGATGTCAATCTGCTACAAATTTTCTTTATTAGAAGGCTGTAATAGCAATGTAGCTGGCAAAATAATGACATTTCTGTAGTTCTCAGTGTCAACGCAAGACAGTAGTGTAAAGCCAATTGCTAGCTGATAAGCAATAGCTTAATGACACATTGATGAGACACGTGTAAATATTAAAGACATTTTGTGTCATTTCGATCACATTTTGACTTAGGTTTAAATTGGTACTATGAAGTTCACATATATTTCTTTGGGCTTATGTCAAAATAATAAGCCTTTTCATTCAGATCGCCATTTTACTGGTTTATGGGACATTAAATATTCTTTATTTCTAAGATTACAGTGTTGAGTGAAATATTAAATTTAAGTCTAATGAGTCACTGCAGTTATAATGTGAAAGGTTTTCCATTTTCTACATTTTCTTTCTTAAAAATTTTTGACATGTGATTCCATATGCTCTTTGAGTACAGTGTGATAATTCTGTGTCTCTTTATATACATCTGGCTATATGTGTCTGTAGCACTCCCTTCTCCTAAATATTTATCTTTTCTTTGTGTTATGAAATTTCAACAGTTCAAGATTTTTTCATAAAATGTATAATTGGTGAAAACTTTGTGCTATATACAACATTAGAACTTCTTTTTAACTTCAGTTTGTTATCCCTTGTCCACCCACCCAAATTTCCCTGTCCCTCCATCCTTCTTAGGTTCTAATGAAAATTATTTTATAACTAATTTAGCATCCACATATGTATGAGTGACAGCAGAGGTCATTATTTTTCATGACCTAACACTACTCTTCCTCTGTCTTCTTCTCACACTATCTACTAACTTCATGCATGTTATCCCCACATGTCACAGCAATCTCAGCCATTTCCATCCAAAGATAATTCTTGCTTACATATACTTATTGGCTATGCTGACTACCAAAGAGAAGAATGAGTTAACACAGTGATAAAATATGTGTGGTTTGTAGACACTACGTAGACCAAGAAAATATGTTCTTCTCTGCCTAGTGATGTGCCATGTTACAGGAATTTATAGGTATAAATTAAGTTTTCAAAAGATTAAAAAAAGAGGAGAGAGATGACATAAGTTCATTTCTTGGGTCTCCTATCCTAACTCTGTCTAAGAAGTGACAGTCCCAAATTCCATGGAGTAAAATAACTCTGATTATAGCCTTAAGCATTTTCATGTCATTAAAGAAAGTAATAAAGGGAGAAAAATTGTGAACAATTACAAAAAATATAGTAAATGTTGGCATTCCTAGTAAACGCTAATTTCAATTTGTTTTTCTAGACTTGGTGAAAAAATTTTACAAGTGCTTATTTAAGAAAAAAACACTTCTAGTAAACTACTTAATAGTTTTTGATATAAAGTTAAAGCAAGATTTTCAAACATGGTTTAACATTTTAATCCTTGAATTTCTTTGACATTAAACTCATCAAATAATGACAATGACCAAAGTTCTAGATAAAATAGTAGGATACAAATTTTAGTGTACTTGAATAAAAGGTTTTATCAACAAAACTAGTAAGCATCAAATGAAATTACCCCTTTTCATACTTTGCTGTTTTTCTTGCTTCACTGGTAAAATGACTATTAAGAGTCAAAGCTTGGGAGGAGGGAGGTGGTCACTGGGAAGGCCAAGCACCCCGCTGGGCTAGCCGGGTACTAGGACGTTCTCAGGCACACACTGGGGCCCTGACATCTTCCAAATAGGAAAAAGAGTAAAGAACACAAGTGCCCCAATATTATTTTCAGAGAAAGATAGAACAATTCTTGGAACAAGTGAAAGCTTTAAGAAAGAAATAAACTTTATTTTCTTATAACACCTTCTATTTAAACTTGTTAAACTTGACATTAGACAATGAAGACAGTTATGAAAATCCAGTATAAACACATACATGTAGGAGTTTGTGTATTTAGTGTAGTACATGTGGAAATAATAAATTCAGAACACTATAAATCTAAAATTCAAAATTATCATAACCTTAACAACTTACCATGGGCTCTATACCAGTTCTTGGTAAATTTCCTTGATTTAGTAATAAAAACATTATTCAGGAAACTGTGTATGATATCTCTACTGCATTTTTATCAACTACTTGTCTAATTTTCATTTCCTGGCCAAGTAGCCATGTCTTTAAGGTATAATATTAAATTATGTCTGAATATATTTATTGACAGGAAAAAAGTTGGCATCATAATTTCACATCTTAACAAAGTCAAGTAATAAGAACTTGTTATGGTTTGTGTCTAGTTGTCCCACTGAAGCCTCATACAGTTATGGAGTGGACTTCCAGAGTTTGTGATTAACACATAATCCACTGAGATTATGGGTGTGAGTGCTCCTGGGATTTTGGATGTGAGTGCTGTACCCCAGCCTGGGCCTGCAGCCTGAAAGCAGCATAAAGGAGCCAGACTTGCTTTCTGTTGTCTTTGCTGCCACTGCTCTTTCCTTTTGCTCTTGTTGTTTTGTTGTTTTCTGCTGCCACGAACCACTGTCCTCTTCCCTGTGTCACTCTGCCTTGGAACCAGCTGAGTATGTTAATATACCTCCACAAACTGTGAGCTAAATAGAATTTCCTTCCTTCATTTTGGGTGTCAGGAATCTTGACCCAGCAATTAGAGAAAAGTAACTGCGACAGAAGTTAAAGACTGAGGGCCAGCCAAATAGCTCAGCAGACAACACACCAGCTTAGGCAGACACGGGGACCAGGGGTTTGATGCCCAGGGTGCTGGCCCTCCCCTTGGGTGCTCTGAGTTAGTGAGTGAGATTAGACGTGGTGCCTTGCCTGTAATCCCAGCACTTGGGAGGCTGAAAACTAGAGAATCACTATAAGTCCAATCTGGGTAGTGATACCCTGTAAATCCTATACCAAATATATTTAAAAAAGAAGTTAAAGATGAGTAAGAGATTAATAAACTATATTAATTAAAATAAATGTGTACTGTGGAAGAACTTATCTTAGGAGTTTATAATTTTTCAAACCTTCAAAGTCCCTAAAATATCACTTAATTTAACACAGTTTAGTAATATATTTGCATGACAAATATTTAGAATCTTCAGGTTCATTTAATCTGTACAACAATAATATTAATAATGATAGTAATGCATATGAACATTTATCAACTGATTGTAAATTACCTGAAGAGCTCTGGAAATTCATTGGATTTACTGCTTTTTTCCTTTGCTCTTGCTGTTTTGTTGTTTTCTGCTACCATGAACCACTGTTTTCTTCCCTGTGCCCCTCTGCCTTGGAACCAGCTGAGTATGTACTATTAGAGATTCTAGAATTTTAAATCATAGTAACAACTTACTGTGAGAAGTCTGCTAATAGATGTATTTATTGTTTAGGAGAAAAATATAAGCTAAAGTTAAATGAATTGCAGCAGTACGTCACTTCAGGACCATAAAGCAAGATGCTGAATGTAAGAAACACAATTTGAAATATGTATTTTAAAAACGTTAAGCAAAACTTGAGATAAAAGGCTTGTTCTGCCTCACAATTTCCTAGGCTTCAATCTCCTGGTAGTTTTTCTTTGCCGTTAGCCCGCAGCCCACCGTGGCCAGAAAGTGTGGGGCAGCGCGGCCTCTTACTTCCTCGCCAAGGAGCAGGGGCAGGAAGGAGCGGAGTGGAGCCAGACCACGTGCAAAGCATCTCCTCCAGGGACTCCAGAGCACCGTGGTGTCCAATTCTAAAAAGTGCCAGCATCCCTCGGATCGCCATCCTGGGAATTAATCCTTTATCGCATGGAATGGGGAGGACGTATAAATTCTAAACTACAGCAACGCTTAATCTCATTTGATGCCCTATGAGAACATGATCCTAGAGGACAATGTCCAGAATGAAATGCAGGCAAGAAGAAGACTAAATGAATGCAAAGCCGTTAGCCTCTCTGTCAGTATGTGGGGCTTATTGCTGGCAGGTACCCTGAAGAACGGTGCTTTCTTTCTTTCAGCTCCCACACTGCTGAGCACTGGCTATGCACTTTACTTTGAAACAAAGTTTATATGAGGGAAAGCTGGGACCTCACAGTATGGTGTGGGCTCGGCTTTGCAACTGAGAGAAGGAGAAACAGATGCCAGGAGGCACAGACACGAGCAGCCACCCAGTTCAAAACTGGCGAGGCCTAGTGTTGGAGGACTGACAATGTGGAGAACAAACTTGGAATGGTTAACTGTGGTGGTGATTTTGATGTGCGGAAGATGCAGAAGCCCCACAGCACAGATATCGCAACTCTCCGTAGACCTTTTAACCTAATATTACTGGATGACGTTTTATTTTTATGATTTTGTCAGATTATGTTCCCAGGAATTTACCCTCAGAGATATTTCCCCAGTGTTATGGTGCGTCCCTAGCCGGCCAGGTGTTGGAGGCCCAGACTCCATGTTGCTTGTATCATTAAAGCTATTGTCACTAGAGGAGGTTCTTAGGATGCTAACTTCACAAGGCATTAGCTGTTGTTTTGAGTGAAGTCTTTCCAAGGTGCATTCCTCAGCTGGACCCTTGAGTCGCTCTGAGATCAGTACTGAGATGCGATCAGTTTCTTCTGCGCATGCGCCTGCCATCACCACCAGCAACATGGGTGGCTGAGTACTCCTTACAGAAACTGAGCAGGTACTAGGGTTATGGAATCTCAAAAATACATGAGATAAGTAAGTCCCTCTTTTTTTATACTTAGCCTGCCTCGGGCATTTCATCACAGTGATAAGAAGCTAATATCCCCCCTTGCTTGAAATTGTTATTTTGGTCCTGCAAGTAGTGCCTTTGTCTCTAAGTGTCTCCTTTCTCTCTGTGTCTCTTTCTCTGTCTCTGTTCTTATCTCTGTCTCTGTTTCTCTCTCATATTCATAAAACAAGTTATCCCCGTTGCAGATTTCCCATACCACAACACTCAGAGCAATCTCCAAGCAGCAGCTGCTAAGAAACTGTGTCCTTACTGTAGAACCGATTTTCCTTACATCCACGTGAAGTTGAAAATTGATGCCCACCTAAACTTTTAAGGGAAGCTAGACCTTGACAGAAACACTGACAGCAGCCTCATGAGAAATCATGATGCAGGGGGCCAACTAAACTATACCTGGTTTTTTGTCTCAGTGACACTGTAAAATAATTAAGGTATGCTATTTTAAGAAAAAAATTAGAAAACATTGTACAATGATTGATAACTATACCAATCCTTTCAAATATATACTTGAGTATCACTTTATGTGTGTATTTTTTTACATCTGCCTTACAAACTTATAATCAGGTAAATGATTAAACATAACATATTTTTGTCTGGTCAATAATTTTATTGATATCTTCTATCAATATTTGATAGCTATTTCAATTTTTTGTAACATTGGACTATTGTATCTTAATATGAATAATCTATATTGTCTCCAGATAAGATATACAGCTCGGTTTCCAAAGTATTTTCCATTAACGTGATGCTTGCAAGAGATGGTGTTGAGTCAGGTCGTATAAAACGATTTTATTTGTACTGCTTGAAATAACAGTGAAAAATACCCAGTGATACACAGAGCGTGTGACCTTACCTCTATTAATACTCAGCTTCTTCCATTAGTGTGTCTTCTCTATTTTCATTCGAAAGTAATAAAGTCCTGTTACTATGACACATAATGTCCTGTGCACATAGCTTTTTGGTACATTAAATCTCAATTGTTAGACGACATTGCTTAAGGAAAGTTAATCTCTAGCTCAGTGACTCAAAACTTTCTTGAAAAATATGATTTACTTTTTCAATAAAACAATTGCCCATAAAAGTTGAATTAAAGTTAAAATTTTGACATTTCTAGTACTTGTGATTCAACCTCTTCTTTGATAACAATAGTAATAACACTTAGCACATTGTGCTTTGTGCCCAGTACTAACCTCTGCCAGTAAGTATGTGCTAAATTCAGTCAAACTGATTTGTCTTCCCTTGTCAATATTACCCTGTGACAGAATAAACCATGATTAATGAAGCAAATTTTCATCAATGAATGCAAGAATTATATTTTACTAACAGCAATCTATATGAAATTTTAGTGTAGATAATAAGAAACTATTTCATTATTTAACTGAAGTAGTAAATGGAAATTTTAACAAGAATGTTTATATATATATATATATATAACAATATAATAAAATTACAGCATAACAAAACAATAAAGTTACAACATAATTATTGTTAATTATTATAAATGTCTATCTTTTCTTATTTATTCATGTATATACTGGCAAACAACTCTCATCAAGAAACCTGGTATTTTAATTGACATCAAGAATCTCTTTCATGAGGCCGTGGAGATGCCTAAGTGAAATAAGCACTTCCCTGGCAAATGCAAGGGCCTGAGTTCAATCCCCAGTTCTGCAAAAAAAAAAAAAAAAAAAAAGGAATCTTTTTCACCAGTTAAACATTGAGATTTTCTATAATTTTATCATGTTCCCATACAGACAACTTTAGCTCCTGAATTACAATAATAATAATTAATAATTATTAATAATAATAGAAGAAATTACAAAAGTTGTTTACTTAACTTCTAGAAATTTCACTATTGAGTAGCAGATGGGTAGTTAATCCCATACCAACTCTATGGTCAACATTTTATTTTTATTTTATTATTATTGTTTTTTAATTTATGTATTTGGTACAGGGTCTCACTGTGCACCTCAAACTTGTAGTGATTTTCCTGTTTCAGCCTCCACAGTGCTGGGATTATAGGAGTGTACCACCTTGACCAGTTTCAGTGGCCAGCTGAGAGGTTTGGAGCATGTGTCGAGGGTGGGGTCTTCATGGCATGAGGTATCAGAGATTGAACCTGGGTCTCTGCACTTGCCAGGAAGGCACTTAGACTGTTGAGGGAGCTCCCCAGCCTTAGTCAACATAGTTTAACATGTGACTTTAAAATTGTGCTTTTTCTAACACTAATATTGAAATTTCTATATTCTTTAGTTGACAGAAGATGTATTCGTTATTTTTCTTTATATATCCTTTCCTAATTCTATAAAAAAAGACATAATTTTTTCAGATATGACCAGATTTTCCTGTGGGAAAGATCTTCTTTATTTATAGTTAAATTCTTTCTTTCTCTTTTGATTTACTGTGCTCAGTGTTTGGCTACAGTTTGATAGAATTTTGAAGTGCTCATGGAGAATAAATAGAAAGTGAGTATTATGCTAGGATAGAGCACAAGACTTTGATTCTTAGTATTATAAGAAATTAATTGTTATAGAAATATTTCAGTGAGTAAAATAATTTAAAACTTAATAGGTTTACATTTTATTTGCCCCACTATTGAATAAATATTATTCTTTATACCTATAAAAAACAGCCAGGTAAAAATTTTGTCAAGTAATTATACCAATTATATATATATAATATATATATATAATATATATATATATAATACCTGACTGATAGTTTAGAAACTATGGTAAACATTATATGTAAGACTAGGTACAATTGAATTTCATTATAGTAGAAATGTATTCTGGGTAATTTCCCAGTAATAACCTTTGCCAAATTATATGAAGCTTTTCCCTTACTGGAAGAGGACAGAAACACCCCAACCTCTAATATCATCATCATTCAAGATAATGAGCAACACAAACAATCCTATGACCAGTCTAAAAGCAATAAATGTCAAGGTAAAACAAGTGTACAATATTCTAGCCTGGAAGAACAAAGGACACAAATAATGATAATACCTTTTTATATTTGTAGTCTGTTATATCATGCATAACAAATGATGCTGTGATAGTCAACAGTGTTCTTTAAATAGGCTTTAAGGAGAACACAGTGGAGCAGGTGCGAAGGTGTTTTGACAGTTATTGGGAAAGATATCGCAAACTTATTAATTTAAAATGCCTCACAAGAAAAGGATATCAATTTTGGTGTGCTTTTGTTTTTAGCTCTTTGTATTTTATAGTGTGAGGATTCAGTGTTTTGATTAACTTTCTAATTCATTCTTTCAGTAATACTAAGACACTTGAAGCATGACAACTATGCATTATACTTCTTCCCAACTAAGTCATCTTTAGAATGAGCAAACAATATATGAGTAGTTTCTTGGGAGGTTTGCAAATAGTTTAGTGAAAAACAATGTTTGAAAGGCAACTTATACAAGCAAACAAACAAACCCTTTTTCCCTGGTGAATATTGAACAGTAAATGTAACCGAGGTCCTGTTTCATATGTAGATCATACATCTATGTCTTGGTAAGGGACACAGAAATCGAGAATTTGCATCTTTCTGTCCCAGAAAAAAATTCATCCATGCTACACTTTAGATGTGATTCTAACTCTGACTTTTTTCTTGACCATTGCATATAACTACTTAAAAAATACTGCTGAATAAAGAAAAAAGTGAAGAACCTGAACCTGCACAAATTACATAAAACATAATGATTGCAAGAAGTTCTGACTTGAAGTCTTCAACTTTGTTCTTTAAACTTATCCAGAGACGTGCATCCTGCTCCACACAGATCCTTTCAAGACAACAAGCATTGATAGCTGAGGGAGATTTTCTTTTTTAATTAAAGCTTAGAAGACGTCTTGTAGTGGTATCCACTAACATCTTTCAATTCCTGCCCTCATTTGAACAACATGTTATTGACAATCAGGACAACACAAACTTGTAATTTGGAATCACCCAGAGTAGATCAAATTCCACTTTAAACTTTTTCTCTTTTTGCTCCATGAACAAATTTACTTGCTTTTATGAACAGCACCCACAAGTTGTTTTAGAAAACAAACGAAATGTATTTTCTCATTGCAACATGTACAAGGAATCATAATTTAGGCAAAACTAATTAGTCCAGCAGGTAAATTACTGATCACAACTGGAAGGCTTACATTGTAAGATAAATACAACAGTTTTCTTACAGTTACTGCCTTTGTCTACTGCTTCAGTGTGCAATTCTCTCAGGACACATTGCAGCTGAATCAGCACACGGAACCACGCCTCACAACTTGAGAAACTCTCTGTGTTGCCAAGGGGTCAACCACCTTCTTAGCTGAGAACTGAGACACACTGAGAAGTAGAGCACCGATAAGGCTGGAAAGTGACACTGACTGCTTCTTGATCAGACACAGGGCTTCATTCAGAAAGCTGTGAGCATGGTAGGAGTGAGTTCATATGCAAATGACTGATTTGATCACTTTAATTTCAACAAAGTTGATGAAAAACAATGATTTCCTCAGTGCATTTTGCTTTAGAATTAATGGAGTAATGTTTTAATTTTATTTTTCTCTTTTAGAAGGACCAGGATGACTTAGACCGAGAGACTGTAAAATGTTTATGACATTAATACAGTTCTAACATTTAAACTTCTATGTGTTTTGATGTCTTTATGACTAGAATATATCAACGGTGTTTGGGGGTGCATAACCAATTTCTGATGGATGTGCTGCAAGTTTCAGTGTCTTTTCCTTCTCTTTTTTGAAGGGACATGTTAACCTGAACAAAATAAAAGTTTATTAGCAGGATACATCTCCGGACAAACGAAAGAAGTCTACATTGGAGCTGGTGCTATTCGTCTCCAGCATCATCAGGCTTGCTTGCTGATTGGACTGCTCCCCATCCCACTAGATCCCCTTTAATCTGGATTTCTCTTAAGAAATAATTTACTAAAATGAATTTTTTTAAAAAAATGTATTTGTTCAGGGTCTCATTATGCATCTCAGACTCATAGTGATCTTCTTGTTTTAGCCTCCCCAGTGCGGCGATTACAGGTGTGTGCCCCAAACCCAGTCTCAGTGGCCAGCTCAGCCCACCCGAGGGTGGGGCCGGCGCAGCATGAAGTGCTAAGGATCGAACCAGGTTTTTTGAGCTTGCCAGGCTGGTGCTATCTCACCAGCCCTTAATAATGATTTTGCCATAGATAGCAATGACTAAAATATTTATTAGTAACTTGAATTTAAATTTGCTAAATAGCTTTTCAGAAACTGATCAAAGTATATTTCGCAATTCCATCTACTCAGAAAAAAATGTTGTGGTAAATTATTTGTGCACTAAACACAAATTTATGAGGTACTAATGTTCACATGTAGGAATATTGCTCTCTGAACATGTGCTGTGGTGTAAATATAGTTGACTGTCACTCGACAAAATCCACACTGAGCCTTGAGTTCTGTAAGGATGGCTTTGAAAGCTGGAGAGTCTTCAAGAGATGCTTGGTGCCCTGTTGCGGTCATCCTCATGAGGCATCCAGTGTTTGTGTTATGTGAAAGCATTAGTAACCATGTGTGTACCTGTCATTCTGCTTGTTGCCATGAGTGCAAGCAGGGTAAGGGCTTTAGCTACAAGTAGAGTGGATGTTAGTGCATGCTCACAGACTTCTAGAGCCATGAAGCAAAGTATAATTTCTTTCATTATAAATTAGTTATGTTAAGTATTATGCTATAACAACCACAACTAAGGATCCTAAAACCTTGAAATACACATGATGTACTTGCAGTCTTATTTTTCTTTTCTTTTCCTGAAAAGTTTGCACTTGACTATGACTTCCTTAATGCCAAGAAACTTTATATATTTAGTAACTGAAGAAGAAAGTCTTAGCCATTCCAATAAATGGCCAAGCCAGTGTCTCAGTACCAGTGGTTGGACCACTGCCAAATTCAGTACCAGAACTATGCATCATACAATATATATTTAGTTTTGGAGATTTTTGTGGTGTTTAATTCACTTTACGGTAGAAAACATAGATCTGAAATAATTAGAGCGAGCATTACGGATTTACCTGGACTTAATGAGACCTCTGGCAAGTCTTCTCTGTGAAAAGTCAGCTTGGCTGTGTCCCTTTCACTCTGGGGTCTCCCTGTAGGAATCATGCTTCCAGTTCTATGTGGCGGCTCATGGCAGGGTGGCTTCAGAGTCCAGGGATGTTTCTCCCCTTCCTCTGTGACACTGTCCCTCTCCTCTGTTTCTTTGTAATGAGCACCTTTGTAATGTTGTGATTTTCTGCTTATAGTCAGCTGAGTGTGGCCTGAATTTGGTATAACTTTGAGCTACAATAAACAACTGAGCTCCTTTTTTATGTCCCAGTTATCAGGCACTGCAGCCAACAGTAGGTGAGCTGAGCAATAAACTTCCTATCTACAGATATTCCATGTGTATGAATTCAGCCAACATCAAATGGAAACTACTTGGGGGAAAAAAGAGTATGGCATTATTCCCTAGGTTATGCAACTAACAACTATTTAATAGTGTTGACATTGTATTAGGTATTATTCACAACCTGTTGTATTAGCTATTATTCATAACCTGAAGAGGAAAGGATATGGGTGATGTTCCTAAATTACATGAAAATACTATGAATATTTGTGAAGGGACTTGAGCATGGATGGATTTGGATGTCTATGATAGTCTTAGAAGCAATACCCAATGGATATTGAGGGACAACTGGGTTTGACTTGATTCTTCTTTGTAATAAAACTGATAGCACCTTCTCTCTAATCACAAAGAACAAAATTCTGCTTCTGTATATTCATATACAATTATCAGTAATTACTCTGGAGCTTCAGAGTAAGTTTTGACAGCAAAGTTGAGTCTAGTGTGTTTAATTAAAATTAATTATCTTTTATATTCTAGTCATTATTTGGAAGGAGGAAAGTAAGCACACAAAACCAGATTTTAGTAATGAGAGAACAGGTTTAGTAATAAAACAACTCGCTAATGATTCTACTTTAGATTTTTAAATTTGCTTTTTAAAGTGCCCAAGGAAAATAGAATAAATTATTGTATTCTTTTCTACTTAACACTACCATTATGTTTCCTCTATTTAGATTTAGCATAAGAATTCCACATTCCAACAGCAAAAGTATGTTTTGCCAATTAAATGTTTAAGCCAATTTAAATATATTCTAAACTTTACCTAGAAAATGTCTCACAGTATGTACAACGCTCTTTACCATTTGGCTCTAAATCTGGCTACAAAAGTAGAAAATTGATGATAATTGAATAGTAGGATACATTTTATAACTTTCATAGTGTATCTAAAAGTATATTTATTTCAAGCCATTTTGCAAAGAGATTTAAAACTTTATCTTATTTAAATTTATTTTAATTAAAAAAGAAAGATTTTTCAAACAAACATCTCTTCTGTATTTCAAACCAATGCTGTTGAAAGTTAATGTTTTTATATTTCTGAAACAAAAGCAAAACAACTAAATTTTGTTTTATGCTGAAAGCTCAAACAAAATAGTAGTAACAGGCATAATTATGTACGTGTGCTGGGTACCATAAGTTTACTATACAAATAACCTCCAAACATAGGAGCTATTTTTACTCTCACAGATGAGGTGCTTGAGATAAAAAAAATCCTAAATATTTTTCTAAGGTAATTTTTTTTTATTTTTAAAAGAGAGCACAAATTAGAATTAAAACACAAAAAGATTACAATTGATATAGAATTTCATTTAACAAAGTAATACAAATTCCAGTGTTTGTTGTAATACATAGAGTTATCTTCTAGCCAGGTATTCATATTACCAGATATATGCATGCAAAATTGGAAGAAGAAAGAAAAAAAGAAAGAAATGTAGAAGAAATTAAGAGAAGAAAAAGTACAAATAATTGAAACAATGAGATGAAGTAAATTGAATAAAAAAACTTAAGTTTGTTTATATTTATTCTAAATATGACCCAACCCACACTGCAGCAAATGATGTAATTTTGTTTTTCATTCCTGGAAAATGTGAGGAATCAATTTGGAGTAGATCAAAGGCACAAACATTAAGGATGAGAATTATGAATATAAATTTGGCTTTAGAATATGGTATAAAAGCCATTCAGTGGAAGAAATTTGCCTTTTCTCTTTCTCCTTGTTTGATAGATTATTGATTCACACTGGTTTTCTTTCAGTAAAAAGATTTTTGAGCATTTTCCATTAGCAAAATAAGATATAATATCTTTAACAATAATAAATTGTAGGAGCACCCATAATAATTGAATGACAGTAGAATAACCATCTTTGACAGGACTACACAAACAAAAAGGGGATACAAAGAAAGATCCATTCTGTGTTTCTATATACAGTACAGTTAGGATAAATATGCAGTACTTCTGCATAATTCTATGAGAAGAAAGATTTGCACTAATAGTGTATGGACAGGATATCCTGTCAGCTTCTGGTAGTATGGATAACCCTAGGAAGATAACAATATAAAAACTATTAATTATTGAAACTGTACTATAACTCAGCTTTAAAAAAAAAGATAAGTATACAGCTACATACCCTTAATTTACTGATTAGAGGCATCTTCTCTACTTGCATTTGTAAATAGAATATCATGTATGCACCTTGTACAACATAAAACCGCTATGAAAACAATATGCAATGTATTAATTATTGAATCTGTCCTGCTAATTTGATTTGAAACTGTCTCATTGCTGTTTGTTCTTTAATAAAATAAAATACATTAAAAAAATAATAATACATTGTTGGGGGCTGGGGAGACGACTCAGTAGAATAAGTGCTTGCCTGGCAAGCATAGGGTTCTGAGTTCAGTACCCAGTATAACGAAAGCAAGCAAACGAACAACAACAAAAAAAACCAAAATGTATAAAAATTAAAAGCACATACTTGAGTGATAGAAACAAACAATTCATAGGTTTCCTCTGGAGAGTATATAGGATGATACTGGCATTAATAATTAAGATAATTTCCAAATATGTAAACAGGGAAACTATTTGCAAGTGTTGAGTTGTGTGTATCAAAATGAATACAGCACATTACTGTGCAGTTTTGATTCATTGATTTTTGGAAAAGATGGGCATAGAGTTTAGACACAGAGTGACTTCTTTGTTCACACAGAGCTAAGGATCTCTGATATTTATTTAATTAATGGTAGTAGGGATTGAACCAGCATCTTGACACTGAGCTACACCCCCAGGATATTTTATTATTTTTATTTTGAGACAGGATCTTACTAAGCAGACTCATATCTGCAATTCTCTTGCCTCAGCCTTACAGAAGAATTTGTTGGATTTATAAATATATGTCACCATACACAGCACTTAAACTATAATGAAAATTTGCAATTTGGTTGTACTGATTGGATTCTAATTTTCTCTGTACAGGTAAAAGTAAAAAAGAGGCCGTGAAAGATAAGGGATATTTATCTGCTCCATTAAAACCAACAGAAGGCAAGGTTTCAGTGGATGAACGATAAGCAATAGCTATTGGTGGGTTGTATTCAGTAGTGCCAGTGAAGTGAAAATGGATAGATTCTTAATGCCAGGGTAACAGGCAATGAGAGGAAGGTTTAGCAAGGTGGACATGCATCTCTGCAGTTAAGTTGATGGGTTATGTAAGAAAACGAGGACTAAACAAAACAGTGGATAACTTGGAATTTTTCTCTAAGTACTTTCTTTATCTTACACATTTTTGGTTGATTTACTTTCAGTTGCCATATAGGTTTTCTTTTTCTTTACTCTTTGAAAAGTTGTGCAAAATGGGTTTATAACAAGAGACCATTAGATTTTTATATTAGGTTCTTATACTTGTCGTTAAAAATGATGATGAACTTGTCAGCTGAAGAATATGTAACTGCATTTCGTACAGGCTCCAGCCGCCCTTTGCAGCGACTCTGGGCAGGCTGTTGGGGGAATCCCCACCCCTCAGTTACCTTACTTCCTGCTTACTTGACTCCTCCTCTGAGAACTGCAGCCGCTGACTTTCACTGCCACATCCTCTGCTTACTCTTGGGTGGTCAAAATGTTCGCTTTCCATTTAAAACCTTTGCAATTATATTTAGGACCTGGCCCATTAAGATATGTATCTCAAGATCCATCACTCTGGGGTCCCTAAATAAACCACATATGTAGGGTTTCTGTGCCACAGTAATCACAAGGCTTCCATATTTAGGGGCCTTATTCAGCTCACTATGATATGTGCCTGTGTGCATATCTCACTTAAGCCTATTTTCCTATGAGGAGCATAAAAAATGGTGGTGATTATTTAATCAGAAAAAGTTACAACAATAATCTATACCTCTGCTTAGTCAGTTATTACAAACAATATTTTTAAAATTAAATTATCCAGAATACTTTAGTTACAGATTTCACCATAGGGAAATTCTCATTTTGATGAAACTGTGATTGATTATTAACATGTAGAGCAGAATAATAAATTGTATGGATCTCACTCTATGCCTTGTGTGTCTTAGGCTCCTCTGTGGTGTCCTGTTTATCCAGTTAGTGCTACCGCTGTAAGTGACATAGTTGTGTTTCTTTTCCTATTCATGGTAAGTACTGTCTGACGGAGTTAGCTTTTATAATGACATCTATGACTCACTATTTAAAGAAGAAAGATTTTAAAAAAGAGATTTATGTGCTTACTATGCGCATCATCAAGTTTAAATACTTTGCTCTCGCTTTACACATTATACATATATAAATACATACATATTATAATAGATTCTATAATCTTAAAAATTTGCCATTAAAAAAGCTACCAGAAATAATTCATATAAATGATGTTTGCAACTACAAATACTTGAATAAACAAAAGAAACTCTTAAATGAGAACACATCTACTCACTTCAGTATCTGTTTACCAAAGGGTAAAACCATGACAAAACTCTTCTTGTCAAGTCTCTTTTTCTTCAAATCTCCATAGAGTCAGGCTGGTACCAAGATACATGCAAGCTCCTAGGCCCAAGCCTCATGAACTGCCCAGCAGAAACAGGAATAGAAAAGTGCAGAACACCTCTAGATATATGGTTAGAAGAGAAAAGAAAAGAAATTGCAAAAAAAAAATTAACCACCAAGCTTTCCCATCAATCTGAATTACATTATAAGCCAAGTCATCAAGAATAGGAATGGCATGAACTTGGATTAGGTTGTGGGGAGAGCTGAAAATTGGATCATCCTTACCTGATAACTGCTGTTGGTCAGTGTCAGACGTCCAGTAGGAACAGAGCTTCTGCTATTGGAGAAAAAGAAAGAAGACATAAATGTTGTGCTCCTAACCAAAAATATTCACAACAGCAGCTCCATAAATAGGTGTTATTCTAGTAAAGATGTTTTCCAGATAGCTTGCTTAAGTGGGAAGAAAGAATAAGAAATGACTAAAACCAATTTAGTATCCTATTAGAATCTGATTAACACTGTATTTGAAAACTTCCATCCATACATTATGTATTTAATAAGTGAGTACTTATGCAATCATATACCTTAAGTAAAAATTTATAAATATGTTATTAGTATTACAAGCAAAATGGGGGTCTCTGGTAATTAGATTAAAACATTTTTAGTAAACAGGGCTTATTTAAGAATGCAGCATATTGCTTAGGCAGACGCAGCGGCCAAAGGTTCTATCACCGGTGTGCTATGCCAACCCTGCCTGCAAGGCATGCTGAGCCAGCAATTAGGATGGCATGGTGGTGCACACCTGTAATCCCAGTTCTTGGGAGGCTGAACACAGGCAGATCACAAGTCCGATCTATGTAGTGAGATCCTGTAGCCCCATACTAAATACAAAGAAGAATTCCAGATAAGCCTGTCTTTCTTCAAAAAACAAAGTTTAGGATAATTTGCATAACAACAGCAAATTGTTCAATATAGTATAGTTCAGAATTTAATATTTTTTAAATTTTTGGTGGAAAGTATTCGTCAAATCACCAGAAAACTGATTTACTTCATTAAGGAAATCATCCCAATTTTTTTGTTAGATGTAACATACAAAGGTAAAATATAAAATATCAACATCAGTTCTTAGTGAGGTACTTTCCAAGTGATTAGGCTCTGGCTATAATTTTCCTTTTTTGTGTGGGGCTGGTTTAGCCCATCCTTGGGGCGGGACTGGTGTAGCATGTGGTGCCCGGCATCCAGCCACATGCCTGGGTTTTGCCTGAGCTTGCCCAAGCAGGCACTTTAGACTGCTAAGCTCTCCCTCCTGCCCAAATTTTCCATTTTTAGATAGTTATTTTTTTCATGTTACTTAGAGCTCAGTTTTGACATGCAGTAGTTGGATCTTCATAAAAGTGACTGACTTGGCATCATCAAATATTATGATGTGATAAAAATATTTAAATGATGGTTTTGATTTATTTTCCTCAAAAAAGATTATACTTCCTACCTTCTTTTAGTTTATTAAGGAGTGAATCTGGATTAAAATGGCATTCAGATTTCTTATATTTTTATTTTTAATATGTAGAGTTATCATTTATTCCAGTAGAAAAAGGAATGGATAATAACTTTTGTTATATAAATTTCATAAATGTATCACTTTCTTATGACCCTGTACTACTAGATCTAAATTAGTCTTTATTAAGGACCTAGTAGTAAAATCAGAGGAAACTAAATCATAAACCATAGAGACTTAACAAAATACTTGTATCAGCAAGATTTTGTCATGCTGAAATAAAAGCTTGTAAAATATAGCAAGTCCCGGATTTGTGGCCTATGGTAAGGCTATGGTAGAATGACCGTTTTAATGAAACTGAGCAAGATTGATGCCTTGAGTTCTAGTCAAATTTAGACCATGTGTAATGTAGTCACTCCTACTGCTGATTTAAAGGATTAATGGCCTTTTTTGGCCTCTAGGAGCTAATGAAACCAGGGACTTCAAAGTGTAATTATAGTTTTTCTTTATTTTCTTAGTTTACGCTTGACCTTTAGAAAACAATTTTTAATTTTCTTAAAATCTTGATACAAATAAGTAAAATTATACCTCAAAATGTTTTCTTGCCATAGACATAAATTTGAAAATTAAGTGATTGTGTGGCAGATATGATGTAAAGTTATCATGATCTTTTACAACTTTCTCATGGTGAGTGCAGGAACAACCAGTGATGGGATTCTAACCAACACATATCTCAGATGCCACTTTCTTGATGAGACTTTAGATTGAAAATAAAAAAATAGAAAAGTGCTAAAGTCAACAATGGAAAAAATTAACAAAACTTTAATTATTTTGATTAAGGAGAAAAGAGTTAATTTATTATAATCAGAAATGAAAGTAGGTATGTTACTATAAATTCTACAACAATAAAAATATTTTAAAAGATTGTTATGCCTAATTAAATGCTGAAATGCATTACCTAGATCCAAAAGACAACTTCTTAGAAAGACAAAACTTGCCAGGGCAAAACCATAAGAAATTAGAACATTTGAATAATTAAATCAATAGTTACAAAATACTACCTCCAGATCCACCCAACCCAAGGCCCTGCTAGTGCGTGGGAGAGCTTGTGCTCTCTTCTGTGCCCTTCAGAGGAAGCCCAGGCCTGCCATGCATGAGAAACCTCCTTTGGCCCTCCGAAGCCAGTCCAAGCCATCACTGTGAGTGAGAACTTCCACAAGCTCTTGGAAGCCCTCCAGACCCTCTTAAACCCAGGCCCAGTGAGTGTTTGAGAGAGTTTCTGTACTCTCCTGACCCCTACTCATACCCATTTAGACCCAGCCCAGGCCTGGCATACAGGCCTAGGGTGAAACTCTGCAGCTGAGGTCCCTGCAGTGAGACTAGGGTCAAAACCATACAGCTAATCCAGGAGCAGAAGATCTTGCCAGAGGGGCACAACTGGCTCACCTCTAAGGGCAGCAGCAGGAAGAAGCTCAGAACAGTAGCTAGACCCAAGCCAGGTACAACTGGATGAACTAGAACCTGGTATATCAGCACCTGAATTTTAGTAGGTGCTAGGGTTACAACTAAGTTTTCAAAGCTTTCCAAAAAACTCTACACCAAAGGTCAGTGAATGGTGCTATACAAAATGATAAAGAGAAAGAGCAAAATGCCATCTCAGATCTTGAGCTCAACCAAAACAATTGCAGAGGACACTAGCACAGCAAAAATGCCTGAATTAATAGGGTCTGAAGGAAAGAAACAACAGCAAAAAGCTATGGAGTAACTCAGATCAGAACAAATCTCGGAAAAAAAAAACCTATGAATTAATAGTGTCTGAACCAAAGAAACAACAGCAGAAATATATAGAGGAATTAAGATCAGAATTAATCTCTGAAATGAAAAAAGAAATCTCTGATTAAGTGCATCTGAAATAAAGAATCAAATGTAGAAATATGTACCCGAAATAGATCACAAATAAACTTTGGTGTAAAAGAATTAATAACTGCTTCTCAAGAAGACACTGATAAAAATATAGAGGAGATTAGAAAAGCGATAGATTCCTTGAATGAGCAATACAGGAAAGAAATAAATCACATGAAGCAGAGTCAGTCAAATATAGATAAACTTAAAATTTCAATTACAAGCTTGCAAAACCATGTGAGTGAAAGCGAAGATAGAGTTTCAGATCTTGAAGATGCCATTGCAGCTGAAAAAATAAGAGAAGATCTTTTAAAAACAAGTAGGATGCAGGAAAAAGTAATTCATCACCTGCAAGATGATGAAAAGATGAATACTGTGAGGCTAATAGGCATCAATGGAAAAGAAGGAGGAATTAAAAATGATATAAAAAGAATATGGACCGAAGTAATAAAGAAAACTTGCCAAATATAAGGAAACAATCTGACATTCAGGTAAAAAAACCATACAGAACTCCAAATGACTTCAACCCAATTAAAAATACACCAAGAAAAATAATAGTCAAGATCCCAGAAATCCAGCACAAAATCAATATACTGCAAGCCATTGGAGAAAAGAAAAAGATCACTTTTAAAGGAAAACTCATTAGAATAACAGCCAACTTCTCCTTACAAATCATGAAGGCAAGAAGAGCATGGAGCAGTGTAATTCAAGTCCTCTACGAAAACAAACTTCAGCCCAGACTACTATGATCTACAAAACTTTCTTTCAATTTTGATAGAGAAGTGAAATATTTCCATGACAAAGAACAACTATACAATTTCATGATGATAAAGCCAACCTCACAGACTAATAAAAGATGTTATAGAGAGGGACCAAAATAATCAGAACTCTACAAATGAGAACTGCAGGAACCACTAAATGGGGCAAACAATTAAACACAGGACAAAAAGGAGTAAACAACAGCAGGTAAATAACAGGTTGAGCAAAAATCAATACATCTCAATTATAACCATCAATGTAAATGGACTCAATTCACAAATTAAAAGAAAAAGACTGGAACAGTGGATTAGGAAACAGAAGCGAACAATATGCTATATACAAAAAACAAACTTAACGTATAAAGAAATTCATAGGCTGAAAGTCAAAGGATAGAAAACAATACCACATGCTTCAGCAACTCAGAAAAAAGCAGTGGTAGTAATTCTGTTTTCAGGCAGTCTCAACTTCAAACCAAGAATGATCAAAAGGCACAAAGAAGGCTACTCTATACTGGTTAGGGGAAAAATTCAAGAAGAGGTAACACTCACAAATGTATACACACCAAATATGGGGACACCCAACTATATAAGACAAATCTTAATGGACATAAAATATCTGATAGCACAATCTTAACAGCAGACCTTAACACTCCATTGTCCCAAAAAGATAGGTCAAGAAGACAAAACATTATCAAAGAAGTAACAGAACTGAATCAGAGCTTGGAATGAATGAACTTAGTGGACATATACAGAGTGTTACACCCAAAAACAGCTGAATATACTTTTCTTTTCAACTGCACATGGATCATTTTATAAAACAGACCACATACTGGTACTTAGGTCATACTTAAGTATATGCAAGAAAACAGAAATCATCCCACGCATATTATCTGACAACAGTGCAATGAAACTGGAAATAAATGATAAAAGAAACCAGAAAAACCCCTTAAATACATGGAAATTAAACAACACCTTGCTCAGCAATCAATGGGTCACAGATGAAATTAAATAAGAAATTCAACAATATCTACAATTCAATGAAAATTCAAACACAACTCATTGGAATTTATGGGATGTGACAAAAACAGTCCTCAGAGGAAAATTTATAGCTGTGAAGTCACACATTAGAAAAAGAGAACGGGAATAAATAAACACCATATGTTACAGCTCCAGCATCTAGAAAAGGAAGAACAAACCAAACCCAGAGCCCAAAGACAGGAAGAAATCAAAAAACTATAGCAGAAATTAATTAAATTGAGATGAATGTATCCAAATCCTTTGGGAAAATTCCCAGTAGGGGGATAGCTGGCTTGAATGGGATTTCTAGTCCTATTCTTTTGAGGAGTCTCCATACTGACCTCCACAATGGTTGTACTAGTCTACATT
>PVKA01029404.1:0-18856 GCA_004027165.1 Ctenomys sociabilis
TTGAATGTCAATGGAGTGCCCACTTTTGACAGGTGTAGACAAAGGAAGGGTTGTAGAAAGAAAAAATCAGGATGTGTGTGTATAGACAGTACAGTTGGGATAGATAACGCTGTGCTTCTACATAATTCTATGAGAGGCAAGATCTGCACTAATGGTGGTGGGACAGGATATTATGTCGGCTTTTAGTGCTATGGTCATCTACTAGGTAAATAATTATTCAATCTTTGATATAATTCAGCTATAAAAAAACCTGTAAATATAATTTCATGTATGCACCTTGTACAATACCAAAACGTTATGAAAACAGTTTGCAATGTATTAATTCATCGACTCTGTATGGTTAAGGTGTCTTGAAACTGTCTGATTGACATTTGTATTTTAATAAAATAAAAATAAATGAAAAACAAACAAACAAATAAATATATTGTGGTAGGAGCCTCACAGTAAAGATTAGTCAAAACTAACTCATAAACCAAAATATTATTGAAAAATGAGTAATACATAGGAAAATATACAGTTTTGAATGATTTTTAAAAATTCACAACAAAAGCATATTTCAATATTAAAATTTGCAAAAGGCAAGAGTTACCTTTTAGGGACAAGCATTTGTGATCTGAAAGGAGACCTAAAGGACTTTGGCTGTGCCAACATTTGGTACCCATGCACCTGGCTGGAGGTTACATGGGTCAGGGATTCTCAGTAGAGTCTCTCTAGTATCTTAGGTCAAAAGTTACAGTTATTTCTTGAACTTGAAGACTGAGCGTACAAGGTGTGAAAATGTTTCATCTCCAGTGGGAGGACTTCTGGCTTCATCCTCCAAAAGAATTATCTTCTAGAACTATCAGCTCCCTTTAAAATGTGCCCCTAATTCCTCAGACCAAGTTTTACATCTCCTACAACTCCAACCAGGTATTTTCACTCCAGAGCTTGTAGGAAAGGATGATGGCTTAGCACATTTTTCTGTGACCTTACTGAATCCATTTCAGGATTTTATTCACAAATATAATGGTGATAACAGAGGAATCACTTCTTCAGACCCCCATCCAAGTATCCTCTTTTCACTGATTGGGATTAGGATGTGCTAACACAACAAATGGTGCTTTGAGATTTGGGGAAATTACAGAAGCAGAATTGCCTATGTTGCCTTCTCCCATCCTTCTCCAGGACCAGGTCTGACATAAATTCCCTAATCTCACAAATAGGTATGAGACCCTTACCTAAGAGGCTGCATTCTATAACAGAGGAAAGGAAT
Organism: Ctenomys sociabilis; assembly: GCA_004027165.1. Lineage (NCBI taxonomy): Eukaryota > Metazoa > Chordata > Mammalia > Rodentia > Ctenomyidae > Ctenomys > Ctenomys sociabilis. Next base: position 1,253 of record PVKA01029404.1, read on the forward strand.
ATTCATGTGCTCAAGGAAATAATGACACAGAAAAGTCAGCTTTCACTGTTGACTCTCATCATATCCTATGGCCTTTGCCAATCACATTTTGTGTGACTGTCCAGCCTTCATCAAGCCTCTGACTGCACACAGGTTTTCCTTTGTCTTGGTTCTATATTTCTGAAGACTTTCATGTCATACAAAGCTAATAGTTAAGCTGGTCACAGAAGCTGACACTGTAATCCCAGAAGTTTTTGTGGCTGAGGCAAGATCACATCAACTCGTGAATTTAAGGACAGTGAGTTTTATGATTCAAACCAAAACAAATACAAATTAATATTAAATCAGAGTTTGAGTTTCTCTTGTTAATATGTCTGTTGATGTGGGTGCCCACAACGTGACTATAGCAATGGGTGAGGCAAACTATCTTCATCTGTCCTTATATTATCTGTTGTGGTTCTTAAACCCTCTATCAGAAATCAGAATAATATCTTTAAGGTTAGACCATCAAGTTCAGCTTCAGTCATCTTGATATTTTCTCCCAACTCACCTATCAATGAAAGCTATACTCTCTGACAACTCAGAAATACATGCTCTTGAATAACTAAATTTAGAGTGGGCTGGATTAAGATCTATTTCCTCTCCCAGCTCTTGGCAGAATGTGGGATGATCTTGCCAAAATTCCAGGAACTGTGGAAAGTCTGAAATCTGGCACTTGGGAATGAGCAGATTCATGAGTTAGGTGAGTGGGTGTTCTTATTTGGTGAAATTTTATAATTTTCAGATTTACTAACTTACAAATAATTAAGGTCATATTTTCATTTAAGCACATGTACAGTACTGCAAAATGCCATGATTTTTTGTATTGTACAAATGCCTTGTATGATTAATACTATTACTATACTTTGTAGTTTTAACTGATTCTGCTGGTTGATCACTTCGTTTCTTTCTGTTGATGCAACACTCAGACTTTGCTGTTCATTGAGCCCTGTCTGTTTTGCAACTGCACTTGGGGCTGAATGCAAAGCTTAACAAGATACAGCACAGGCATTTCTTTTCTGTGACATCCAGTGATGTCAGACTAATCAACAGGCATTTAGAGTACTTGTAGTTTCAGCTTCTATAATGGAAAGAGCTTGGGAGTCACTGCTTCTGTCCCTCTACAAGAAAATGCTGAAGATATAGAAAATTAGAGATGTTTGGGGCTGAAACAATAAGATTACAGTACAAATAGACCTGAAAAATTAAGATAAAGTCACAAAGATGCAAAGGAGATTCACTGCCAGGAAGCAGGAGTCAATACAGCTCAAAAATAATACTAAAAAGAAGATTTTTGATAAATTACTGAAGCTTTCATTAAAATAGCAAACAACATAGAAGAACAGATGGATAATGAAAGTAGACACCTAGAAACCTTTAAAAAAAAAAAAAGGATGAAAGTGAAAACTAAAAATAAAAAAAAAATCCTATAGTAGGGTTAAGGAATGCTTTTGATATGGCATATCAGCATACTAGACACGGATGAGGAATGAATCGATGATATGGAAGGTCGACCAAGAAAATTTTCCCAAACTGTAAATGAAAAGAAGAAGAGAACAATACCCATTGTAGAAAATCTACAAACTGTGGACTAATCTCAAAAGGTGCATTTATACGTAATTGCAATCACTGCTGAAGAAGAAAAAGAGAATGGCAATGGGGAGGTCCCAGCGGTGACCTTATGGGGTAGTGTGAATGCTTCCTAACCAGGGAGGTATGCCAGGATCCAGTGGTGAGCATGGGAGAAGCCACATATGTATGAACTTTTATCATTTGCTTTTTTTGAAACTGGGTCTTGCTATGTAGTTTGCTGACCTTGAACTCATCATTTAGCCCAGGCTGGTCTTGAACTCCTGGTGATCCTCCTGCCTCAACCTCCCGAGTACCATGAGTACAGGTAGCTTCCACACTGGATTGGAAGCCACATATATAGAGAGCTGATGAAGTATAAAGATTTAACAAATATTAGAAATAAAATCAAGAGACTTAATCAAATTTCTTAAATTTTGCTCCCTTCTTGAAGCTGGAGAGCTGTAGGAAATAGCTTTATTTAAAACTAGAGGCTCTCATGAGGATTTTTATATTTTTTATAACTTAAGTTCATGCCGTTGTCCCCTCAGTAACATCAAAGAAGAAACAAATTATCTAAGCCTTTTATGTTCTCCAGTCTGACTTTTTAGAAGCAGAATCATTATATCCTAAATAAAACACATGACAAAGGCTAAAATTAGACCCAGGTCTATCACCATGCACTAAAATAAAGTCAAAATGGATCAAAGATCTAAACATTAAACAAGAAACATTGAATCCACTGGAAGAGTAAGTAGGTAGAAATCATGAAGACATTGGGGTAGGCAGAGGATTTATGAACAAAAAACAAATTGCACAGGAAATACTTCAAAGAACGCAAGAATAACAATACTAAGACAGCATTGAAGTCTTTGGAATGCAAGCTTCACAGAGTGGTAACAGAACTCCAAAGACAACAGTGAAAATGAAGCCAAAGTACCACACACGCCTTGTGTTCTTCCCGTAGAGCATGTTACACTGAATTCAGCAGTGTGTCTTATAAGGGTCAGCTCAGCCAGCACTGGGCACGGCCTTGGGGCTCTCTCTGTGTCACTATTGTGCTCCATACATTATCCTCTTCTTTTCCCATTGACTTCACCCCATCAAATTCCTCCACTCATAGTTATAGCATGATGAGGTACAAAAGAAGCTGTGACAGCAAGTATTTTCATCACTCTCTTTGAGAACCTTAGATATCCTGCACTTGTTCTGATCACAGTTCTGAGTCAACTCAGTCTAGAACATGGTTAAAAAATTTTTTTTGCTGACTCATATGGCATATAAATTTTGCTGTAGTCAGACACACGGTCTACTAGGCAAGACAAAGAAGTTGAAATATTTTGACTTTTTTTCCTACTAAGTGAGCAGAAATAAAAGGCTATAGCATTGCTGTGAAGGGATTTCCGATAGACGATACTGGTGCCAAAGGTGTCGTGAGATACACAACAGAATATAGATAATGTTTTATCATTACCTAACACAGTGCCCAACAAACGATGAGAAATCCTAGTCAATAAAGTCAAGGTAGGACATCAAAATCCCTGACATGAGACTATAATACAAGTCTACTATTATAAAATCAGCATGAGGGGCCTGGGAGATAGATCAGCAGTCTGAGTGCCTGCCTGGCAAGCGAAAGGACCTGGGCTTGATGTCAGATGCTACATGCTGTTCCAGACCTGTGCCAAGCCATCCACTGAAACCGAGTGTGGTGGTGCATACCTGTAATGCCAGCACTGGGGAGCCTGAGACAGAAGTATCACTATAACTCTGAGCTGCATAGGGAGACACTGTACCAAACCAATCAATCAATCAATAAAAGATAAAAAATAAGCTCATCATGGTCAAAAAAGAACTGAGAATAAGTGGAACAGATTAAAAGATGCAGACAAATCTACAAACACACTCAGTCATCTTATCTTTGACAAAGGGGCCAAACAGGTTCACTGGAAGAGACACAGCCTCTAACAAATGCTGCTGGCTAAAGTGGTTTCCACATGATGAAGGCTAAAATTAAACCCATGTCTATCACCATGCACTAAACTGAAGTCAAAATGGATCAAAAATCTAAACATAAAACAAGAAACACTAAATCTACTAGAAGAATAAGTAGGTAGAAATCATGAAGACATAAGGGTAGGCAGAGAATTTATGAACAGAAGATAAATTTCAAAGGAAATATTTCAAAGAATCAACAACTGAGATCTCATCATGTTGAAAATATTTTGCACATCAAAAGAAATCATCAACAGTGTTGTATGAAAGGAGAAAATTTTAGCACCCCCTTGGACGAGTGTCTCTCCTTGGGACTTTACAGCACACGTATAGTTGAAGCATTGCCGCCTACTTAGTGGCCTCTGACCAGTTTTTTGAGTTCAGGAGAAGGAGTGGGGGAAAGATATTATATATGGAAATGGAATGGTTTGGACAACTGTACTGTGCATTTCTGCTGGACTATGGAAAGAAGCAGTTAATGCTTTAATTTCTTTTATCTCCTTTCTTCAATTGTTTCACCTTTTTGTCTTCTTAATCTTTTATACATTTCTTTCTCCTTGCAATTTTACATGTGTATATCTGGTAACATGAATAACTGTTTGGAAGACAACACTATGCATTACAAGCAATGCTGTGAAATTCATATTACTCTGTTATGTGAAAATCTGTACCACTTATATTTTTTTCTGTTTTAATTCTGATTTGTGCTCTTTTTAAAAATAAAATAAAATAAGAAATCACCAGCAGAGTTAAAAGGAAGACACACAAATTGGGAAACAATTTTAGTCAATTGTTCTATCTTAGAATGTGCAAAGAATTAAAAAAAAGTAAAGTCCCAAAATACAAAGGGTCCAATTTTGAATCCAATCCAAAAATGTGTATCTGAGATGAATATGCATTTCTTCTCAGATGAAGAAATACAAATGGGAAATAAATATGTGAAAAAATGTGCAACATTGGTCATAACAGAAGGATCACTATGAGTCTGATCTGTTTAGTGAGACCCTGCAGGCCCTGTACTAAATACATTTTTCAAAAGTTCAACCAATAACAAATGCTGGTGAGTCTGTGGGGAAAAAGGAACACTTCTACACTGTTGGTAGGAATATAGACTGCCAAAATCACTGTGGAAATCAGTGAGAAGATTCCTCAAAGAGCTAGGATTAGACATCCCATTCAACCCAGCTATTCCCATCCTGGGTATTTGCCCAGAAACAGTGAAAACATTGTACCATAGGGCTACATGTGCGCCGTGCTTACTGCAGCACAATTTGTCATAGGTGAATCTTGGAAGCAATCCAAATTCCCATCAACCGATGTGATGTTTTCGTGCAATGCAGTACTACTCAACTATAAAGAAAGATAAATTTGAGGTTTCTTTTCAGTAAATGGGTGCAACTAGAAACCATACTCATAAGTAAAATAAATTAGATCCATATATGTAAACACATATTGTCTCCCTACCGTAAGAAGCCAAAAGAGTAAATAAAATCCAGAAGGTACAATAGATATTATGAAAAGAAAGAAACTGCTAAATTGAAAAGAACAATATAATTGACAGAAAGAAAAAGGGATGAATAAAGAAAGAGAAATATACTAGATAGTTAAGATAACTCCAGTACTAATTTATATTGGTTTATTGAAAGCTAATGATAGTTTGATTAAATTTGCCTGCCTATATCTTGTAATTTAAGCAATTCCTTTGAAGGTAACAATATGCAATATAACAGCTATTGTTGATTTACAATCATCTTGTTTTGAAATGCTGTATCATTTTTAATTTTTAAACTTCTCTTTAAGAGACAAAAATCTCGGTTGGGAAGGTAGCTTGGTGGTCTAAGTGCCTGTCTGGCAAGCTCAAGGACCTGTGTTCATTCCCTGGTATTACACACTGTGCCAGCCCGAGAACCTCAGGCTCCCCGTGCCAGCCTCAAAACCTAGTATGGTGATGCATGCCTGTAATCACAGCACAAAGGGGGCCTGAGACAGGAAAGTCACCAAGAGTCCAAACTGCTTAGATGGACTCTGAATCAAATAAATAATTAAATAAAATTTGAAAAGAACAACTTTTTTAAAAAGTATGTTACATAAATAAACTCCCAAAGCCACCTAGTTTCCTTCCACGGAAGACTGAGCTTCTTCCTTTGTGTTATTCCTGCGTTGCACACAGCAGCCCTGCTTTGAAGAGTACCAATAAAGAGAAGCTCAGAAAGACATTTAATGAGGCAGATATCAGCAAAGGACTTGCTGTGGGCCTCAAATTCTTTCCAGCTTAGGCCAAACAACCGTAGGATGCTACTCATGGTAGTGGTCAGAAAATCAAGGCAGCAGAATGGAAGGGCCCCATACCAGTGACAGCAGAACCGCTCTCTTCATCCTGGAACTTTTTTAAAGACTAAAGAAGATTTGATCCTTTCTCTTTCATTGTTCATATTTCTAAGACACTCTGTCCAAGTTTGGTCCTGTGCCCCCCATCTAAATCCTATGAAAAATATAGATTTTCCATGTTCTTGTCTAAATTTATCAATATGCTGTTATACTAATTTAAATAATTGATATATAAAAGCCTAGATCATGAAACTGAAATAATTTTGTCAATAAAATACTTACTGATCACACAGAAAAGATCAGTTGTTTGCTTGAGCATAAAACTAAACATCAGCCTTTCTTACCAGGCCTCAAACCCAGCTTGAAAGACAGATCATCTAAATAAATAAAATGTGAAGCACTGTCAGAAACAATATTTACTATTATTGGGCACTAGATTTTTTTTCTTCTAGAGACTTCTCTAGCCTTCAATTCTCTTGACTTATTCCAAATACTGGGGTAGAGGTATATATATATTTGAAAATTTAAATATTAGGAGATAAATTTAAACTTGAATATTATTTTTGCCTTGGATCATTAGAAATACTACAACAAAAATTAGGTTATATAATTTCCAAGAATATAAGAAAAATTAGGGATTTTATATGTGGAAGAAACACTTCACCTGAATTTAATCTCTCTCTCTCTCTCTCTCTCTCTCTCTCTGGGTCTTGCTATGCAGCTCTGACTCAGTGATTCTCTTGTCTCAGGCTCTGCGCTGCTGGGGTTATGGGTGTGAGCTACCACACCGTTTCTGAGGCTCACTCTCATGGGGCTGGCATAGCATTCAGTACCAGGATTGAACCCAGGTCCTTGTGTTTGCCAAGCAGGTTCTTAGACTGATGAGCTATCTGCATGGTCCCCTAACCTGAAATTAAAGCCTCCATTACACTCTGGTTTCTTCTTTTTTCTTTTCTTTTCTTTTCTTTTCTTTTCTTTTCTTTTGGTGGATAGAACTGGGGATTGAACTCAGACCCTTGCACTTGCCAGGGAAGCACTTATTTTACTGAGCCACCTCTCCAGCCCATTGCACTCTGGAATACTTTCTCTTGTCATCTAAAATAGGTCAACTCAAGTGAAACCTAGGCCAGGCAAATTAGTGTCCCTGTCTCAAAACTGTTTAAAAAATGGATCAATGTGAAGAACTTGGATTCAATTTTCATTACAAAGAAGTCAATGGAGGAAGGAAAGTAAAAGGGAATGAGGGATGGAGGGAGAGAGGATGGGATGGAAGGAGAGAGAGATGATGGGAAGGAGGGAGGGAGGGAAGGAGGAAGGAATGGAGGGCAGGAAGGGAAGTGGGTCAGAGGGCAGGTGCATCTACACCAAAGGGTAGACTTGCCAAACTTGAGCAGGTAGTGTAGAAACAATAAGAGTCAAAGAACTGGCAGCAGAGCATCTTTGAAAAGATGTCATGCCATCATTTGAAAATCTGGACCTAGAGATCAGGGCAATACATGGGTGTTTTGGAGGCATCTCTTAAGCACTAACGTAGTTAAAAGTCCTAAGGTTGAACTGGTTTGCTAAAGGGAGAATTGTTTGTAAAGCAGAGATGAGAGCCAAAGACAGAGACCTGTGACAAACCATCACAGTTCAGTGAAGAGAGAGAGAGAGAGAGGAAAAGAGAGAGAGAGAGAGAGACCTGCACAGCAGGCAATAGTGAAAAGCTCCATCTGTGTAGTAGAAGAAGGCCGGGGAAAAGTAGTCCCATAAAACAAAGAACAGAGTATTTCAAATACAAAGCAATGGTTGGCAAATTGCACTCATCTGGATAAGAAGAATGGGTCAAATGAAACCCTAGTAAAATTTCAAAGCAGTTCTGGAAGAACTAAGTATGCTAAATTGGGGATTAAGGGTTGCCTTCAGGAAGTGACATTCTCTGTGTCCTTGGGCAAAGTAACGAGCTGGACTGGAGCAACATCTTTGTTTTGCTGCTGGTGTCTAATGAACCCTCTTTAGCTCAGGAGAAGAGTGCTGCTTTTATATAGCATGGTGCTACTTTGAGCTCTGCCCCCTACCCAAATTTTGAGGTCCTTTTATTTTAAAAGAGCCCTGATTATTGTGCCTAAATCTGTGTGCTCCTTTGCCTGAAGGGACCGAGCAGGACACAACCTTTCTACCACCTATTGGCAGTATTTCCTGGACGCAGGAATACTTCTTAATCCACCCAATTGTACTTAATTACATATGCTGAGCTCTGGTATTGTCGCTGCGTGCCAAAATTAAATGAGGCAAATTCTCTGCCTCTTGGGAAAAGATACAGAGCTATGAGTTGCACAGATGCACACGAGGAATAGAAAATTCACAGAAGGTGAGGTCTAGCCCCTGGAAGGTTTCCCAGCAGAAACTCTTCTTTTCCCAGAGAAGCTCCTGATCCTGGCCTCTCGTTCTCCCCTCCTTCCCTTTCCCTGCCAACCTTCAGCCTACTTATTCTGTGGGTTCGGGTGCTGTTCCCATGCAGGTAGAAGATGTCACGTGAGGACCGTGCTCCTCTCGATTGCCAGACAACGTGCCCTGTGAGTCATGACGCCAGCGGTATTTATTGCTCAACAGGCCAGGTGCGATAGCTGGGAGATCCCAATCCCACAGCCAAAGTGCAGGCTAGAATTTTCATTTGGTAAACAACTTGGCCCATAATTTTGGTTATTTTGTTGCTTGATTAAGCTGTTGTCTAAAAAGTACAGGTTTGTAGAAATACATGTTTTACTCTGAGTGTGTGTGTAGGAAGAATATCAGTTCCATCAAATCTGTAAGAATTTTGCTTTTTCTGTTTTGCTGTCTCATTAGTGATAATGTTCCTTATACTCTAATATATGCTCAGAAGGGAAAACCAATCTGATTCAGGGCCATGGAGATAGCTCAGTGGAATAAGCACTCGCCTTGCAAGCCCAGAGTCCTGAGTTCAATCCCTGGTACTAAAAAAAAAAAACAACAAAAAAAGCAAACAAAAAAAACTAGGCTTTAGTATAAAAACAATGTGATTTGGACTTTCTATCTTGTGCTTGCATCCGACTGCTTTTCATGTTCCAGGTGGACCCCACAGAAGGTAGAGTGTCTCTGTGCTTCTGAACAGTCTATGCAATGAGGTTTTAGGAAAGAACCTGTTAACTGTTCTGTATATTCTCATTAAAATGAATTTTAAAAAATTCTGCATGCTATCATGTCTAGCTCTGAGAATGAATGCTTCATCAAAACAACTTATTATCTGTAGACTGTTGCACAATGACCTAATCGCTTTCACCTGCTCTTCCTCGTGACATTCTTACTTCCCTGTGCAGACAGAACAGGTCTTGTCATTGTGTCAGGAGAAGGGCCACAGACACAACTGGCCTGCATTCACCAACTCAGACCACAGTGACGGTCAGAAGTCTCTTCAATATTCCTGTATGTTGGCCTCAAAAATCAGCTTATGACACTATAGATTTTTAAAAGATGAAGATTCTGTGTCACTGTATGCCAGCTTAGTTGCCTCATGTTGATTTGGCTATTTGGCTTCTCTTTATGAAAGGTAATGATAATGTACTCCTGCCTATACTTCACCATGATTGGAAGGAAAAGCACATAATTAATTTTTCTGCTCAGGGATTTGTGTGTGTGTGTGTGTGTGTGTGCTGAGGATTGAATTCAGGACCTCGCACATGCTAGGTAAGCACTTATTCCACTGAGCTATCTCCCCAGCTGTCTCTGCTCCAGCCCCTGGTTTTGGGGCTGGAGAGATAACACAGCAGTCTAAGTGCCTGCCTGGCAAGTGCAAGGATCTGGGTTCAATCCCTGGTACTGAATATCATCCTGGCTCCCAAACTGGATGTGGTAATGCACACCTGTAATCCCACTACTGGGTAGGCTGAGACAGGAGGATCACTACAAGTCAGAGCTGAGTAGTGAAACCCTACACCTAATAGATAATTTAAAAAAGAGTTAACATGGAGACATATTGTTATAATTTTTATCTTTATTAGGATGCTTTTGCAGTGCATTGTGTTCCATCCACTGTGGGGGGTCGGTTTGTGTACACAACACATCTCAGTATTTGTCCATGTCCTTTCCTTTCCCGTCTTGGCTCTCTCCTGCAGCAAGGGAGGAGAATGGAAAACCTCTGTGCTCTTTTGTGGGTGCTGCTGTAGCCACCTGAGAATGATTATGGTCGGTGTGCACTGGGGCGTACAGCTACCAAGCACACTACACCAGACCGTTGCACAGGCATAGGGTGGCGTGGAACCAGTTTAGTGAAGAATTGGAGTGTGAATGGTTTCACTCTTTCACTTGTTATGTTTAGAAACACTTACAGTATATGAAGACGGAATACCCCAGCAACTTGAGTGAGGCACGAAACTCAGTGGCAGAGTGCTTGCTCTTGCCTCCCATGTGCAAGGGTCAGGCTTTGGCCTTTGAAACCACAAAATAAAATAAAATTGGTCCTTTTTGTCTTGTAGAAAGGCTGCAGCAATCCCCAAATATTGTTTTTTCTCCCTTCTCTAATGTCTGTGCAGGTCAGATATTGTCACTCTTTCTGATTATTCTCATTATATTTTCTTTAAAAATGGTGCAGAGAGAAAGAGAAAATCTCATGGAGTCATTGAGGAGTGCCTTCTGAAGACAGAGGTGCCATTCTCACTGTAAACTATGAAAAAAATGATGCATGTGGACAGTAATTCTCAAAACTCCACAGAAACACCTAAGAGATAGTGCTTATGTCAGCAGTCAGAAGGGGTCCCACTGGCTTCAGATTTCTGAAACAAGCCCAATTATCAGCTATAAGGAACAGTCATCTTTAAAGTGTTACAGTGACTTTATGCATTAATACTATTTTTTCTTGCTCAAATATTATGTATCCATAATCCTTGGCAAGTTTTCTAGGTTCTAATGTATTGAGCTATACCTAATCAGTTGCTCTATTACTGTTGATTATGAACATTTCATTATAATTTGGGTGAAAGATTCTTTGGAGAGACTTAGTTCTCAAAGACAAAAGGAAGTCACTGCTATCCTATTTCTGAATGATTTTTCATGTCTCTTACAAAATAAACATACTCATAATGCAAAATACTTTTTTCTAATTTTTCAAGTACTTATACATGTGATTAAACAATAATAAGGGCTTTTAGGTGTGTGCAGTGTTCTCACTTTTACTGATGAGAAAAACTAGTTCAGAGAAGTAAAAATGATTTTGCAAAGCAATGCTACTAATGTTAGAGTCAAAAGAGTAATGTAAGTCACTCGCAACAAAGGACGTTTTCTTCTTCAAGAAACTTCCACGGGAATAGCAGCATCTTCAAAGCTGCAGGAAAATTCAAATCACCCCTCTTATGTCTCTCTACCACGACTACTGGTTTATTCAGTTTCCCTTCTAAGACGTGCAGGCCTGCTCCAAGAGTTTCATGATACTGAACCAAAAGATTTCCTGCTTTGGAATGTTTTGAGATTAGAAGTGCAAACCTGCTTAAGGGGCTGGATGCTGTTTTCCTTTCTGTTCTTTGTGTGTGGTCTACTGTGCTGCCCTAGACCACCGCCATTGTGAGGCTGGAACATCGCTTGATGCTGCCCTGGAGAATTCAGAGCTGTTGCTTGGCCTTTCCCAACAACAGCTGAGCAAACCAAGCCCGGGTCAACACACACACACACACACACACACACACACACACATACACACACTCACACACACACACACACACACACACACTCACACACCCAGCTCTGGGAAGATGCCTGCCCTCTAGTGACACCTGCATAGAGTTGGCCTTGAGGCTCAATTCCACCCACTTAGCCCCTTCATCTGGAAGAGTTTTTCTTGTCTTTCTGAGGCACCCAAAACCACCCCTTCACACCCGGAGGTCTTGGTGTGCAAGTTTCAAGACCCTCAAGCAGGCTCGCAAAAAGCATTCCTAATCTAGTGCTCTAACTCTCTCAAACAGCAGCCTGAGCATAAGATCGGGGAATTTTTTATTTCTCAGTGTGTTTCTTATCTTGAAAGTAGCATGAGTTTCTGCCTCTCTGTCCTGAAGTTCCCTGTAAAAATGAAAAACAAAGTCCAGCCCTGCCATCCATAATGACATGGTTCTCTCTTGCCATTTGATGCATGTCAGGTGCATTCGGCCAGGCAGAGGGCAGGCCTAGGATCTGCCCAGTCTTTGAACTTTAGCTCCTGTAGTTCAGCCGACAGCTCTCTGCTGCTCTTTGGAAAGAAATACTATGAGTTACTATAGTACAGACATTTAAATACAACCATATAGTAATTATCTTGGCAAATATTTCACAATTCTCAGATATGCCAGTTTCCTGTGAGAGTTAGCTGCATTTCAAGTGAATTATGTCCAGCTATAGATGGAGAAGAAGTTCTTCTGATACACTACTTTCAGATATGCCTGCACAGGGAAAAAAATACAGTCCTATTTTCTCCTACTCTATCTTCCAAGTGAACTTTTGTTCCATCAGTTGTTTTTCCTTGGGATCTCATCTCTGCTCCAATGAACCGTTATGCTCAGACTTACTTATGATCTTTTTTCACAGGGCTCTGACATTACCTTTTCTGGGACATTGTACCAGAAATTTTTTCTTGTATCCCAACCCTAATGAGTTCACAACTGTTCTTTGAAGCAGGAGGATTTCCCCTCTCACACAACCATATTTTGTGCCAACATAGCCAAATTCATGTTTTATAAAAAAAAGGTACAGAGACTGAAAACAAGTTCAAAAAGTATTACTCATTCCTAGGATAATCTCCATTGAAAATTACAAGTTGGGGCCTACCAAAGTTCAACCCAGGTTTCAAAAATTGCCCTGGGAATAGTAAAATGGGATGAATAGTCTCAAAAGCTCTAAGGAAAATGACAAAGCATGGTCATAGCAGGAGGAACAGAAAGGGATGTTGGCAAATAGCAACAAAAAAAAGTAGTAGGAACTGCAATGCATGAAAAGAAAATTTATACTTACGGTACTATGTCTTAGGAACTATGCCAAATATTTTAAATATATAATCTTACCTAATTTTCATTCTACAAAGAAGGTGTCATGCATGGAATTGTGTTCCTTTAACCTTCATGTATGGAAATCCTAATCCCCAGTGACCTTATTTGGAAGTAGTATTGTTCCAGATATAATTTAGAATGGTGTTAGACATGTTAGGTGTGGGATAGATACAATTAATATGGTGATCATATAAAAAAGGGAAATTTGGTTTATGAGAAATGCACAAATAGAAGAGAAGTGAAAAACATTACTTGGAGAAGACAGGCAACTAAGGCTAAAGAAAGACACCTGGAGCAGCTTTTTTTCCCTGATAACTCTGAAGGGAACTAACTCTGTAGACACGTGGACTTCAGACTTTTAGACACCAGAACTATGATACAGTAAAATTCTGCTCTTCACGATTCAAATTGTGGTTCTCTAAGATGATGGCTTGCGGCTCTGAGAGTTCATTCCGTCTTCTTATTGCCAATGAGTTGGGGCTTCTCTGTAGAACGGTGGGATGCCAGTCTTGCACCCTTTCCTGTTGTGCCACTGAAGGGTTATGCTCAAATATGGCACCCCTGCTTTGAAGAGACCATGAAAGTTTCTCAGTTCTACAGCATTCTGCCCAGAGCTACCCTTGTGCACAGCATAGTGAGGAAACTCAGTTTGTTAAGCTGGTGGACACAAACGTTTTAACTGGAATAGAGACAGACCCTGTTTGTTACCTAATGATACCCTCACTGCACTTGAGGGTTCTCCAGAGACAGAAATTTCCACTGTTCTACAGAACACTGAAAAGCACTGAACAACGGGAAACTAGAAAAACACTAATAGATTTAACACAAGGGAGCAGGAAATGTTCATTATTAGAAGCTATTAAATCCATGGAATGAAAGCAGAAATTACAGCCTTTCCTCCAGAGTACCCAACAAGTACAAAAGCTTTCAAGTGTCTTCTGTTCTGTCTGGTTGATGGATAGATAAGGTGGGGAGCAAAGAGCAGGAATTATAACAAGCATGTCACTGGTGGGCTGTGTAATTTAGGTGCCTGACTTTGTTTCCACCTCCCCAGCATTTCAGTCATCATGTCTGCTCTGCATACCTCCTAAGCTCAAGGAGAGAACAAGTGGAATCAGAATGTATGAAGAAAGCTTCAAAAATCATGGAACAAAATGCTGCAACATGATGACAATCATTCTCTTATTAAGTTTTGTGGCATTAACAAATGAACAAGGAGATAGATGGAAACAGTTGGATGAATCAGTGAAGGCCCTGATTTCTCAGCTTGACTAGTAAGAAGTATGCTAAATACCAATCCTGGGGTAATCAGCTCACTGTGAAATTATGAAATGTGATCATTAACTCACCCAGCTGCCCTGACCTTCATCTCTGTTCTCGGCATTCTTTGAAATCTATGACCTTCGCTGTGTCACTGAACTGCTGAGTGGCTATTCTGAACTGAATCAACCAGCCCAGCCCACCCTGCTGATGTAGTCAGACAAGGTTTACCTTGCACAGCCAGCAGCCCTGATTAGCATTCAGATCAGCAACAAGAGTGGAGCTCTTGAGAGCAGATAAAGCACATAAGCCCTGCATTCAGGCATAAACCATGTCAACTTCCAGAATAAGAATGCGTAATCTGTGCTTTCTTGTTGTCCTGCTATTGTTGGAAAACTCTTGGAGACGCTTTTATTTTTAGTGTGCAAAGTTAAATTAATAACCTCTTAATGACAACATATGGGCATTATTTCACTTTGTATGGAGATTTCACAAAATTCCAGAATGTCAAAGCAGAAAGAGGACACAGAGGTCACTTGGCTCAATTCTCATTTGGAAGATGAAGGGCCCAAGATCAGATGTTGGAGTGCAGGCAAATTGCCTTCCAACTTTGTGCTCTGTTTATTGCACAACAAGAGAATGGACACATTGGCATCAAAAGGATTTGGGGAGATTAGACAGTTGAGATCTGCATTATACTAGCATGTTTTGGGCTGCAACAACAACAAGGATCCAGTGTGACTAATTGTATGGCTCTGTAGTAGGCATAGGTATTAGTTGAGGATAATTAAAGGTTATTATTGGCATTCACATGTCAAGTGCATGTAATGCTAGTAAAGTTAAAATGAACTAAGTGACTTGAGTCTGTGTGTATGTTTTCGTAAGTTTCTAAACTTGATGACTTAGTTTATAAACCTCAAACTTTAAACAAATTGCACTAGCCCAGGCTATAGATTGATGCAGGTATTCTGTCCATAAAAGTTAAAAATAAGTTTCCTCCATCACCATGGCACCATAGAAAAATTTTTATAACATTTTATTATATTCCAAAAGACTAAGAAGTGAAATGACTCATTATAGCTGTATGTCTGTGGTACTTAACTGGTTTGTGCCTTACTTTCTTCATCTATAAAATGGGGACAGGACAGGCAAGACATCTCAGTGGACTGAGCATCTGCTTTGGCAAGTGCAAGGACCAGGGTTCAATCCCCAGTCCACATGGCTCACAGGCCCTGCCTCTGGGAGTGTGTTGTGTCAGTGAAAGAATTTGGGTGTGGTGGTGTATGCCCATAATCCCACCTCTGGAGCAGATGAAAACAGGAGGATCACAAGTCTGAGCTGCGTAGTGAGACCCTTTACCAAATACATGAATGAAAAATTAGTTAATTAATTAAATGGGGGTAGTAGTACCATTTATCTCATGGGATTACTGTGCTAAGTGAATTAATATCTTTCAAATAGTTAAGTACTATTATCTTTATCATAAGTTCACAGATAGTTTGAAATGCTATGACAAGGATCTATGGCTTCTGCCCATCTTTTTTTGTCCTTTTTTCTGTTCTTTCTGTTAAGCTTTGTACTGCTGAAATGTTTTCTGTTTCAATATTTTACCTTTTCCCTCAAAAAGTTTTTTTCTCAATTTGGGAGCGCTAATTGATTTTAATTATATTCTAAATTAGGTTTTATGTTAAAAAATAATCTGACAGTTGTACCTAATTAAACTTAGGTACCTCCACTCTTCCTTCTGCATTTATAAATTGGCAGTCCCAACTTCTGATTTTCAGAGGAAGTATTTTTTGCATTTAGAGTATACTACTGATAAAATTCATTTGCATTTATTCTTCAACATGGTTTGCCAAAGAACCCTGTAAACTGACAGTCTACATTTTATGATGAAGGACCTCAAACTCAGAAAACTTAAATGAAGAAAAATTATCAGGCACCTTGCATGGCAGGATGAAGACCAGACCATAGTTCAAGTCAGGCGAGCACCAAAGCCCTCAAAGGCCAGATGGGAAGAACGGGACAGCACCTAGTGAGGGCTCTGCAACAGCCATCTCCAGAACTGGGGTCATTGAGCCAGACTTGCCTACATTTCCTACTGTTTTTAGAGAAGCCAGAAATATTTATACATGATATTTTGAAGTCCAGGCAAAACAAGGCCACCTGCTTACCACATCTGACCTAGACTAAGGAATTCTTTGCCACATACGTTTGCTCACTGATCAGAATGATATATCTTTTCTAAAGAAATTATCCCTTTCAAAGTTGATCTCATAGATGTCAAGAACACAACAGTAGTGATCAAAGGCTAAGAGCCTAAGGGGAAGAAAGTAAGGGGACAAAGCTTATTAATGAATTCTAAGTTATCAAATAAGACAAAGAATGTTTGTCTAGTGCACTGAAAGGTGATTGCGATAGAAGAGATTTGGAAATTTTCATTGTGAAGAAATGACAAATGCCTGTAGAGGCTGTTTTACCTTGATTTACATACCAGTTAAAATATTTTGAATATTTTTGTCTTTATGTAAAATAAACTCAGTCAACCTTTTCTAAACTCAAAACCTAGACTCTAATGTCAGACAGCACCACTGAAAAAGAACTATCAATTCCCTCCTGCCTCTGTAGGCCAAAACTGCCCCTGTAGGACTTCTTCATTTCTGTGAACACCACCCCCACCCACCCTGATATTGCCAGGCAATATCTTGGGAGCTCACTTGTGCCCTCCTTGCTCTCTGCTCCAAAACCCAACACATCAAATTCTCCAACTGCCTCTCGGTTTAAGATAAAACACAAGGTCAACTATGTTTCACTCTAACTATTCAATCTTATTTCATTCCCTCAGGCAGTCTCTCCTCTCCAATGACATCAGTGCCCTAACTGCTTTCTTTACCTCCCTTTGGCTCCGTTACAGTCCATCTTTGGTCTAGTAGTCAGAGTGATCTTTTACAAATGGAAATCAGATAATATTGCTTAAAATTGCTTGAGGGGGAGCTGGCAAGATAGCTCAGCTGTCTAAACACCTGCTTAGGCAAGTTTAGGCAAGTGTAGGGACTTCGTTTCAATCCCCTGTAACACCTGCCACTCCAGCCCCACCCCCTGGGTGGGCTGAGCTGGCCACTCAAACACACATGCACGCATGCATACACATGCACCAATTGCTTGAAGGGCAGAATTGTATACAGTTCTGTATGTGCAAGCCCCAGCCTCCTTCTGCCTATTTCTCTTCTTCCAATGTCTATCCCAACCTTCTTTTGCCCTCTCAAATGCACCAAGTTCACTTTTGTGCTAAAACCTTTTCCAGTTTACTTTCTGCTTCTTGGAATATGCTGCTGCCCCAGATACTGGGGAGAGATGGGAAATCAAACTGCAGGCGCAGGGCCGGGGAGATGGCTTAGTAGAATAAGTGCTTCCCTGGCAAACACAAAGG
>PVKA01029405.1:0-28343 GCA_004027165.1 Ctenomys sociabilis
ATTGAAGGCATCGGACCATCGCTCACTCCGGGGGCCCCGCACCACCTGTCCAGTCTGTAGGCACATCCAGCTGTTTCTAAAAGACCACACAGAGTTGCCATTTGAGGGCTGCCCAGGAGCGCCCATACCCTATCAGGAAGTGGTCAGCATGACCATTTTGCATAGATTGAGAGGATATAATCACACTGCTGATTGAATGACTGGGTACTTTAATCTTGGACTTGATGTTAAACTCACATTGGGACTGATCACTGGCTAATTGGCAAACTAACTGTCTGGGCCCTGGGCCCTGATGCTGTGGGGAACAAATATTAAGTCGGGGCTGGAAGGGGCCCCAGGCTTCACGCTGAGCCTCTGAAGCCTGCGCGGAGACAACCTGGGGGGCCTGGTGGGCCTACTCCCTCACTGTGGGCCAGGGTTGCTTGTTAGCAGAAGAAGTAAGAAACCAAGGGACAGAGTGCAAATCTTCGGGCTCCTTACCTGGCCTGGCACTCTCTTCCTGCTCCCTGACCTTCTCCCTTGCAGGGCTACTGGCTGAAGTATGAGCACTTATAAGTAACTTTCTAGGATATGGACTGTCATCACATTTGCCATTTATTTTCAAGTGTCTCCACTGCAAGTGTTTCCACGGGCACTTAGTACTGAGTGACATGAGCCCACAGAGGGCAGACAGTATTCTGTTCACATAAGTCCAAAGATGCTGAGCTGCCTCAGAAGCTCTGGGTGTCTTTGGGGTTTTGCCAACAATGCATCCTAACAGAAAACAGCATGAGTAGGTTGAGATGAGTAGGTTGATTGGCAGAATAATAGTGTTGAGTAGCCATTCACACAGGCCCTTGTCACAGGAGGGAGGTGGGTGTGGTCAGAGTCTACGCAGGAGGCCATTCCTAGAGACCTAGAGGGGTCTAGAATCAGCTGGGTCTTACCTCCTATCTCAGGTGCCATGAACCTCCAACCTTTTCAGAGTTGGGATGCTTTTGTTGTCTGTTGTTTTGCTCCAAAGGTCTTGGCCCAAATTTAAGTCAGGATACCAGATTTGCATTCTATTCCACTTAGAATTTAAGTGATACTGATACTCATGTTTGCCTAATGATATGTTAGAATATTTTCTCTATTTAATCTGCATTAGAGCAAGATGGAGAGCCATCTGGAAGTGACTTTTCCTTCTGTCTTTCTTTGTTCACTAACCACTCTGTGGGGAAAAAAAATCTTTAAAAGGCAAAGAAGTCTTCCTAGAGAAGTAATTGAAAGCTGGATGGGGATGTCCATCTGAGACCCCAAAACTTCTCACTTTAATCCAAAGAAAGGATCCTAGAAGGGGCTAGAACAAAAAGAAATGTGCTTCTGCGTGATAGTTCAAGGGGCCCCAAAACAAGCAGGGCGATCTGTGGTTTCCAGGGAGACACAGGGTCAGTAGGATATCTTACAACCCTGGGTTCTGGAGGTAGTCTGCTTCCGAGTCCTGGTGCCACCACTGGCAGCTGGGTAAATTTGAACAAATGATACATTTTTCTGATCTCAACTGCTGAATTTTTAAAATACAGGTCTACCTAATGAACAGTGGGGAGGATTAAATGAGAGGGCACATAGCCCATGGGTTACTAAAATATGTGTTTGCTACTTTCCAACTATGGGAGGGCTAAGTTATCATTATTTTCTAGATGAATTGTTTTGTGGTCAGAGAAAATGACCCATATGATTTCCACCCTTCAAGATTTATTGAAACTTAATTGTTGGCCCAGTGTGAGGTCAATTTTGTAAATGTTCGATCTTTACTTAAAAAAATCTGTCTAGGACTGGGTGAATAGCTCAGCGGCATAAGTGCCTGCCTGGCAAGTGCAAGGTCCTGAGTTCAATCCCCAGTACCGCAAAAAAAGGAAAAAAAAAAAAAAAATCTGTCTACCCTGAAGTTGTCTTGCTTTTTTCTCAACAACGCACATTGGGTTTCATCCGGTAAGAGCATACACATGAAAATAAGAGCCCCAACATGGGGACCAGACCCCTCAGCACTTAAGACCAGCCCTAGGCCAGCCCTGTGCTGGTACAGCAAATGCCAAGGGGCTGGTTCTGGCAGCAACAGCATGTGAGACCCAGTTTCTGTCTTAGACTCATAAATAATGCAGGTAGGTTTGCTAAAGCCCGGAAAAGGAGACCTGGAATCTCCTAAGAGAAAAGATTCGTTCAGGTTCGGAAACCAGACCCTTTCCATCCAGTTCATGTTGTTAGTGACTCAGTCATCTAGCAATATACTGAATCTTGAACAATAGTCTACCTAAAAGATAACCCACATATATGTCTTCTTTTTTTGTCCCCACGTACTTCTTAAAATGAACCGACCTCATTCAGCTTTTCAGGATGTGTCAGTCAAGTTGGATTATATGGTATAACAAGCAACCCCCAAAGCAATGGAAATTTTTATCCTGCCCATGCTGCTTGTCCTGCAGAACACCTGTAGGCCATACTGTGTTATGTTCGTTCACTCTGGGACCCATGCTAGTGAAGCTGCCACTTCGGAAGCACTTCACCATGTAACGCTGAAAGAAAACATGACTGGTATCATGACTCAGATATAAAATATCCCCTGAAAGGGCCAGGGAGATGGCTCAGTGGAATAAGCGCTTCCCCATCAAACGTAAGGGCCTGACTTCAATCCCTGGTTCCACCAAAAACGAACAAAAAATATCCCCTCAAAATCTCACTTACTTGGATGTTGATTGGATCATGGGGCTACTATATTCATCAGTGGGTTTGTCAGTGATGAGGTCAGTAACTGAAGGTGGTATTAGTAGGTAGGACCTGGTCAGAAAAGGCAAGGCACTGGACAAAACCTGAGGGCTGTACTTTTGTCCTTTGTTCTTCCTTTCTTTCTGTATGTCCCAGCCACTATGACCTGAGCAGCTTTTCTCCACCAGGCACTTCAGCCATGCCATTCTGCTTTGGAGCTAGCTGGCCTTTAACTGAACCCACTGAAACCATAAGCCAAAATAATCCTCACCTTTTTGAAATGGTGAGTGCTGTCATGCTGGTTGTTCTAGCAGTAACAAATTTGACTAATTCACATGGTGAGGCAGCTACCAGCTGTAAGAATTTTTTTTTTTTTTTTTTTTTTGAAGAACTAGGGATTGAACTCAGGCCCTTACATTTGCCAGAGAAGCACTTATTTCACTGAGCATCTCCCTGGCCCCGTTTTTTGTTTGTTTGTTTTTGTTTTTTGTATTTAGTACAGGATCTCACTACACACATCCAACTCGTAGTGCTCCTCCTGTTTTCAGCTTCCCAACTACTGGGATTACAGGCACGTTGCCATGCCTAGTCTCAGTGGTCATCTCAGTGTACCCTGAGGGTGGAGCCAGCAAGGGCGTGTTGGGCCAGGGATCCAACCCCAGCCCCTGGGCTCTGCCTTAGCAGGCACTTTAGTCTGCTGAGCTATCTGGCTGCCCCCCCCTTTTTTGGTCTTTTTTATTTTAAATATTTTGTCTAGATGGACAGCCCCCTGGAGCATGCTGAGATGGTGATTGAGACTGAGCCTGGTGGTGCGTACCTCTAATCCCAGTGTTTGGGAGGCTAAAAACAAGAGTATCAATACAAGTCCAATCTGTGTAGTGAGACCCTGTAGACCCTGTACTAAATACATAAAAGGATTTTATCTGTAAGTGACACCCATTTTTCCCATTCATATTTTATAAGTCACAACATGTCATATAGCTATCCCTGATAGTGTATGCCATCCCTGGGGACTAAAATATTTGTGACCACATTACACGTTAGAGAGGTGATACCCTCTGGTCCATGAAGGTGTGGATGGCTATTTGCACCTTTACCATGTAGCTCCCAGCAGCTGCCTTCTTGGTTCTTTCAATTGCTTTTCATTTCAATCTCTGGTTCTGAAAAAAAAAAAAATTGCTTTTCATGGTTTGTGTCATCCCCCTCGAGGCCAGGTTACCAGCTGTCATTCTTCAGAACCTTTTACGTACCAGCCACAAGCAGCCCTCCCTGTTGACATCAGGACTGTAACTCCTGATGCACAGTGGACTGAGAAATCAGTCATGTTATTTGAGGCTGTGTTTAAAGGTACCTGGGCAGTTGCTGAGAGAGAGAGCCTTCAGGACTCTTAACGCCATTACGCTGTGTCACCTTTAGTGCAGAGAACTTATGATACCTCCTCTGACTGCCTAGAATTTGGAGACAGGCTGAAAGTTGCCCGGGCAGGGCTTGAACTTGTCAGCTTCTCAGAGTACAGACTTTACAGGCATGTACCACCATGCTGTGCTGATAAATGCCTTTAGATAAGCAAGGTAGCTCTCATATTAGCTGGGCTGTTTTAATAAATCTCACTGTAGTGAATCTTTCCCAAAAGGAGATGTGTTGGTTTCCTTTGCCTCTTCCCACTCTCCATACCAGAGGCCCCTAGTAAAATATTGTGAAGGCAGGAAATAGTGCGTCAAGAAGATAAGCAGGGGCTGAGGAGACAGCTCGGAGGTCTAAGTGCCTACATGGCAAGTGCAAGGATCCAGGTTTGATCCCCGGTACCACATGCCGTGCTGGCTCTGGAACCCCGGCACACTGTGTCAGCCACTACAACTGGGAGTGGTGGCTCACACCTGTAATCCCAGCCCCGGGGTGGCTGAAAGGATTAACTAGAAGTCTGAACTGTGTACGAGATCCTATGTCAATTTTTTTTTTTTTTTTTTTTTTACT
Organism: Ctenomys sociabilis; assembly: GCA_004027165.1. Lineage (NCBI taxonomy): Eukaryota > Metazoa > Chordata > Mammalia > Rodentia > Ctenomyidae > Ctenomys > Ctenomys sociabilis. The sequence goes on from PVKA01029405.1 coordinate 4,699, forward strand.
TTAAAAAAAAAGATAAGCAAATACAGGATGGGATAAGTCTCCATATCCCTCTACTTCCTGGACATATCATCTTAAGACTAGCTGGGCTCCTGCTGTGTCCCCAACACTGTCCCCATGCCTTTCTACTATGTCCTGACACCCCTCTCCCTCTTTTCCTCAGGAAGACTATTGGGCTCTGAAAATACATGGTGGATTCCAATGCCGTGTTGCAGCCTCTTGAAGATCTGCCCCCTTTTTTCTCCTGAGCTACCACTTATCCCTAGGCCCCCAGAGTGACAGGGACAAAAGAAGCCATGCTATACTTGGGACTCATTAGGAAGTTCATGGCACCATTTTGGCCAGATGCAGAGGCCACGTGTCACTGACGATAGCTGTGTGGCAGAATGATGATGGTGACAACGTTCATAATAGCCTATGCCTCTTGGACCTATGCTGTGTGTCAGGGACCATACTTGGCACTTTGCACGTATTTCATGCTCCCCATAGTAAGCCCACGAGACTAGGTGGCATTACTTTCATTTTATGTATGAGGAAACCAGAAGCTTAGAGGACTGATTTAATCAGGCTCCCAGCAAGAATTTCCTGAAGCTAGGATTTGAGTCTCATAGTCCAAGCTTGGTTCACCATGTCGTAGTGCCCAATACACCATGCTTGGTTCTGCAATTACCCCTCTTTCTTCCAACTGGCAGAGGGTGGGCCATATAATTTCATACAGACTAAGAAATATAAGGTTTCCAGCAATTTCTATATGATGTTTTCTTTTGTCTTTTTGGGACAGGGTCTCACTATGCAGCTCAGGCTGGTCTTAAGCTCACTTTGTAGCTCAGGCTGGTCTCGAACTCACAACCATCCTCCTGCCTCAGCCTCCCGAGTGCTGGGATTACAGGCCTGTGCCATCACGCCCAGCTTTCTATATGGTCTTTATTAGGTCTCAGTGATAACTCTTTTTTTTTTTTTTTTGCGGTACCAGGGATTGAACTCAAGACCTTGCACTTGCCAGGCAAGTGCTTATTCTACTGAGCTATCTCCCTGGCCCTCAGTGATACTCTTAACCCTAGGAAGAGACAGGTTGGGGAGGAGAACTGAGCCTCACTGAGGACAGTGGGTCATGGGCTCTGTGGATTTGATTCAGGAAAAGCAAGATTAAGAATGTGCTGGATGTGGTGGCACATGCCCGTAATTCCAGCACTCAGGAGGTTAAGGCAGGACAGTTGTGAGTTTGAGACCATCCTGGTCTATAAAGTGAGCTCAAAGTGCTTGCCTGGCAGGTGCAGGGTCCTAAGTTCAATCCCTGGTACCACAAAAATAAAAAAATAAAAATAAAAAAAAGTGAGCTCAAGGCCAGCCTGAACTGCATAACAAGATCCTGTTTCAAAAAGACATAAAATAATAATAATAAGTCTTTGGGGCTGGGGAGATAGTTCAGAGGCATAAGCACCTACCTGGCAAGCACAAGGACCCAAGTTTGATCCCTAGTCCTACATGCTGTGCCAGTCCTGGAACCCCAGATGCACCATGCTGGCTCCCGAACTGAGCGTGGTGGTTCATGCCCATAATGCCAACACTTGGGAGTTTGAGACAGGAGGATCTCTGCAAATTCAAGACCAGCCTCGGGGCTACAGAAGTGAGCCAAGGCCAGCGCAAATTGAGTAGCAAGACCCTGTGTCAGAAAATAAAATTTAAAAGAATGTGGTCCTCCAAATCAGGCAGCTCAAACACTTCTAGGCCTGTGGTGCTGTGCTACTTTATGAACATAGGTCTTCCGTTCTTTCCATTTGTAAGTTGAGAATTTTCTCTACCTCATACTGTTGCTGTGATCATTAAATGAAATAACACAAGATAAGCACAGCAGCTGTATAAGGGATCAATAAATATTAGCTGTTACTAGTATTGTCTCATTTGGCCCTCCTTACCCATGAGGCTAGGGTAATGCCCCTGGTGGTCTTGGTTTAATTTCTCATTCTAGGATCGGGTTTCATGATTACCCTCCTGGCGGGAGCCTTCTAGCTGCCACTCAGCCGCTCCCTGTGGGGGATTGGCCTAGGAGGGGACAGAAGCATGCAGGCTCTTGAGGAGTGAGTGGCTGAACAACAGAAAGCTTACACCCATGAAGCCTGTTCTATCTGGCTACTGTGTTTCCCCCAATTGTCTTGCCTTGAGACACTTTCCCAAAGTGCCTTTCTTCCTCTTACCCTGATATTCTAAATAAAAGCCAGAGAGTGCTTGTCTTCCGGGCTGCTCCTGGAAGTGTCTCTAACTCCTGGTGCTCTAAGCTACATCTCCTTTCTGAGTAATCTTTTTTTTCATCCTTCGCACTTGCACTTGCGCAGGGTGACGCATATCACTGCGTGATGAGAGGCAGTTTCCCATTTTCTTGCTCGGATTTCCCTGCTCCTCTTACCAAAAATCAAAGTCTAGCCCCACAGGCTCTCGTATCCGCAGGAGGAGTCCACATTCTTACGTTCTGGTTTGGGTTTTATATCGGACCTAATCATTCAAATACATCTGCACAGCAGAGGCAAACCAGAGATCCTCAAGGGGCGAGCAGGAGACACAGAGGGAAAGGATCTGTGTGGAGGCTGCCGAGGGAAGGCCCCGCTGACAATAAGCCTAGGTGCATTAATTCTTGTCTGCTGCCTTTGAGGCTGGAGAAAGGGCATAATGTGGCTGTGTCCCCAGAGAAATCCCCCCAGCCTGTGTGCTGTCTCTGCACACTCTCCCTTGCCTTGCCGCCATATCCCATTTCCTACAAAGCCTTCTTGTTTCTTGCCCCTTGGAGGTTCTCACACACAGCCCATCTGTCTCATTTTTCTACCAGCTCGCTGGCACTAGTGCTTTCAGCTCCTGAAGTGTGGCCTCTCACTTCCCTGTCTTCTGCTGCCAGACCTGTCTGCTTTTGTGGTGAGATGCTCTAGAGGAGACAGGACCAAACTGAATTTCTGCAACTCAGGGCTCTCTCATCTTGACATCGGTCACTATCTCTTCCCCTGTGGTTTTGTGTGTGTGTGTGTGTGTGTGTGTGTGTGTGTGTGTGTGTGCGCTTCTCCTTTGACTTCGGCCTCCCTATCAGTACATTGATTGGAACAGCAGCGGTGGCGGCAGTTGAATTAGCTGATCTTTAAGGCCCCCTGTCGTTCTGGAAAGTTTTGGATTTCTATATCGAGTTGTTCAGAGCCAACAGGAGCACCCTTTTCCGTAGAATCCCATCCCATCTCCCTGCTCCATCTGCTACGGCTAGCCTTCCTCTCCGGCCTGCCGCTTCTCACCACACTTTGCAAAGCGTTGCAATGCCATCCCCTTCCCGAAACAGACATTTACACCCTTTCTCGTGATGCTTTGCTCCCCCCCACACCTCCACAGCCTCCTTTCTGTATATCCAAACGCCACTAATGCTTCAGGCCCATCTAGAGTCTACTGCTTCTATGAAAAGCATCTTGATCAAATTCAACTAGCATTTGATCTGTTGGCCCCCTGCTCCCCCTGAGAGCTACAGTCTGTGCCATATTTAGTATGGAACCTTATTAAATTATTCCAGGAGCAGGGCCCATCTGTTGGATGGGAAAGAGCATCCTCCTGTTGACTGACACAGGGGGTGCGGGGATCCCTGCCCCCACCCCCATCAGCTTTTTGTTCCCCAGCCAGACCTGGGGAACCAGCTGGTGTTGGCCCAGCCCTCTGACGTCTCCAGCTTCTCCTGCTCCTTGTCCTTTGGTTTTCCCAGATGCTGGCTGTGGGGCCATGGCAGAACCAGCAGCAGTTCACCCCAGGGCAGTGGGAGCCAACTTCAGAGTTACAGGGAATTCGAAGGAAGGCTCAGCCGAGCACAGATCGCACTAGTGTTGAAAGTGAGGGAAGGCAGTTTGCCGGCTTATTTTTTCCCATCTTGGTTTCATCTAAAAAAAGAAGCTGCTCAGAAATACAGTCCTCCTCAGGCTGCTAAGCCAGATGGCCCTGAGATGCTCAGCCTGCCAAATGCGTATGTATAATTATTCATCTTCGAAGACTCACAGCCAAGTTTGAATTCAGTCACTGACACCTTCTTTGCTGTTTGATCTGGAGCCAGAGAATCCTGAGCTTCTTTTTGGTTTTGTTTTCCATCTGTAAAATGGGGTCACTAATGTCTTGCTTTGCTCACCTCCAGGTATTTTTGATGGATTGGGTGGGCTTGATGTAAAATGTAATAATAAGGCTATAACATATGAAGCACTGGACAGATATACACTGGTGTTAATAATAGAGTGCTGGGGTTTTTTGTTTTGTTTTTTGGGGTGTTTGGGTTTTTTTTTTTTTGTATTTTAGGGAAGGGTATTCAGTGTCTCATTCCTAGATTGGACTCATAGTGATCCACCTGCCAGGGCGATAGTTCAGTGGAATAAGAGCTTCCCTGGCGAGCGCAAAGGCCTGAGTTCAATCCCTGGCTCTGGAAAAAAAAAAAAAATCCCCAGTCATAGTGATCCACCTTTTTTACAGCTTCCCAAGAACTGGGATCACAGGCATGTGCCACCACACCAGTCTCAATTGCCATTTCAGCAGGCCCAGGGATCGAACCCCCGGCCCCTCCACCTGTTTGCAGATGCTTTAATCCACCAAGCTATTCAGCTGACCCTCGTTTTGTCTTTTTGATCCAGGGTCTCACTATACAGCTCAGGCTGGCCTTGAGCTAATTTTGTAGCCCAAACTGGTCTCCAACTGGCAATGATCCTACTGCCTCAGCTTCCTGAGTGCTGGGATTACAGGTGTGCACCACCGTGCCCAGCTTGTTTTGTAACATAGTACTTAATGAGCACTTCTTCTGCACCAGATACTGTGCTATTTAACTCTAACATATTGCACTATTTAACCCTAACTTCATTCCTGTATAGCAGTGCATGTTTTCCCAATTCCACAGATCAGGATGGTGAAGTTCAGAAAGATTTATTGGCCCAGGTAAGTCAGCCAGCAGGTAGGTGGTGGTAGAGCCAGGATTTGAACCTAGACATCTGGGTTCCGAAACCAGCACTCTTAACTCCACATAGGAGTTACTTACTATCATTTTATAAAAACAAGTTCAAAATAACCCACACTTTGTTCTTAAGCTAAATTCACTAAGTAGGTGGGTCATACAAAGAATACCTCTTCGTTAAGGATCCCATTGAGTCCTGACTTTAAAAGGTACAGCTTGAAGCGGATTTTTTAGCAATAGAGAGTCGTATCCCTTATTCTCCTTCTTGGAAAGTGAACAGTTCAGGGCCCAAGCCCATTAGCGCTGTACTCTAGAAGCCATGGAACCAATTGGTGAAGACCACTGAGAAGTAGCTCTGAGAAGAATGTATATTAATTACCCAATTGGCTTTTCATTTTCACTTGTAAGTCTGCCCAAGACCTACTAGGCCCCTCTAGAGCTGATAGCCTGTAATGGTTTGTGAGGGCTTGGAGCCTCAAAGGACAAGATAAGGGTCAAGCTGAGGACTCCTGGCTCCAACCTCAGTTAGCTAGGTAAAGACAACTGCAGGATCTCTCTCCTGCAGGTGAAGGTCTTCCCGGAGATAACATAATTCTCCTAAATTAACATAATGTATTGCTTGGAGAAGTCCTTAAAGATATTCCCATGGGGCTGGGGAGATAGCACAGTAGAATAGACCCTTGCCTGCAAGTGCAAGGGACCAAGTTCAATCTTGGTTCTGCCAAAAAAAAAAAAAATAATAATAATAACAATAATAAATAAAGGAATTCCCAAGTTCTACCCAGATTCCCTTCTTTGTTCAGAATCCCCCTGCTCCCCATTTTGTCCAGGCCAGTCCCTCCAGGAAGATCTTTGTCTTAACCATAGGAGAATGTGGAATTCCTTTTATGTTTTTTTTTTGCAGAACCAGGGCTTTAACTCAAGCCCTTGCGCTTGCCAGGGAAGCACTTATTCCACTGAGCCATCTCCCCAGCCCCTCCTTTTTTCTTTTTTGGTATGTATTGGTACAGGGTCTCACCATGCAGCTCTTACTCATAGTGATCCCCATGTTTTCAGCCTCCCCAGCTGATTACAGGTGTGCACTACCATGCCCAGTCTCGGTGGCTGGGTTAGGAGGCCCATGGGCGGGGCCGGCAGGGCATGTGGTGCCAGGGAGAGTCTGGAATTCTGCAAGAGGGTTTTTGATCCTGTTAGAGCCCTGAAATCATACCATTTGTTTTTGTTTATATTATCTTTGCCATCCACTCATTTGGGAGATTGCAGGCCTCATCAATCTGAAAAAACTAATGGATAATATTAATCCAAAGGCCAACCAATTGCAGATAATTTTTCAAAAATCTTTAATTTAGCCAAGCATGGTAGTACATGCCTATAATCCCAGCACTCAGGAGGCTGAGGCAGGAGGATCATTGCAAATTGGAGACTAGTGAGACCCTGTCTCAAAAAGACAAAAAATACAAATTCTTTAACCTGGATATTGGCAGCTAATGATTCTACAGTCACTGATAGCATGCAGTGATGCATATCAGACTCACTTGGAAACTATGTAAGAATAAAAATGCCCTGGCTGTGACTAGAGATGTTGGCTAGAAAGGTCCTGGGTGGGGCCCAGGTGTGTGTGGTGAACTGCAGAAGTATTCTTGTTTAGAAGCCATGATTTAAGCCTCTTAGTGTATTGTGTCTTCTCTTATGGAACAAGAGGAAATGACAGGTAAAAATACAGAAACATTAAGTTTTAGAATTATAAAAGCAATTAAATAATTTGGTCCATGAAGAAAGCAGAGCTCAAAGAAGTCCGGCAGATTGTTACTAGACCTGAATTAAAATCCAGGGTTGGAGGTATAACTCAGTGGTAGAGCACTTTCCTAATGTGCCAGGCCCTAGGTTTGATCCCCAGCATTGAAAACAAAAACAAAAACCCAGATCATCTTTTAGTGCAGTGTTTTAGATAAATCCATAATGACAGTCACTGAGATCTATCCACTTAACAAGACATCTGTGATTTGATTTTTTCCTAGACAGTCTTGCTATGTAGTCCAGGCTGGCTTTGAATTCTGTAGCCCAGCTGCAAGGTCAGCCAGCATTTTGGCCCTAATCTTTCAAGGTCAGTGAAGGCTCAGAACATAGAGAACCTATACTGTAGCATCATGTAACTCAGCCGTGCCCCAAATTTTCTGATCAAGGAGATTATGGGGCCACAGAGGAATGTGATTGATGATGTATAATGTGCCTAAGGAGAGTCACATGGAGAGAAAACTTTCCCTCAGGCTTTCACAGAGAGCAAATTGGTCAAGCAATTGCAGCGAGTCATCCACATGGCTGACACTGACAAAGGATCTACAAAGTGCCATACAGGGTTACAGGATAAACCCTGAGGGGACTTGACTGACTTTATCAGATACAAAAGTTACACTTCTAGTTATATAGGTCTTGCTTAGAAGAAAGATTGGTTGTAATAGTGTTTGGACAGGGTATCCTGCCTGCTTCTGTACTATGGATAACCACTAGGAAGACAACAATGCACAATGCATTAATTATTGAAACTGTCCTATTAAAAAGAAAAAAAGAACTATGTAACCCAAACTGGCCTTGAACTCACGATGATCCTCCTGCTTCAGTCTCCCTCAGACTGAGATCACAAGTGTGCACTACCACGCCTGGCTCCTCTGTGACTCCTAGCAACTATACCTTGTATAAGGATGAAATATGGCCTAGAAGGCCTATGAGAATCAACGCTGATAGCCATTCTGTGTGGTCCCTTACTCTAGAAGCACTTATGGATGTCTGCAGTGTGGCTGGCCCAGCTCTCATGGGGCCACATCTGGACGCTAAGAAAAGCAAGTGAACACTACCTCCATGTGACAAGAGTTGCACATGGCTAGGAAAAGGCACAGGGTCATTGGTTCATTGTCAGTAGAAGAGGAATAAGCAATTTTCACAGCATATCACATCCTCAGACTTGGTATTTTTTATTTGGTATCATTGCTGCATAATGAAGTATCCCAGAATTTAACAGCTTGGAACAAGTGTTATCTCATACTTTCAATGGCTCAGGAATCCTGGAGCAGCATAGCTTGGGAGATGGGGCTGAAGGTCTCTCATAGACAGTGGACAAGCCTTCAGCTGGGAGCACAGACTCCAGCTGGAGAAGGTGTTCCAAGATGGAAGCCACGCCCACGGCTGCTGGAAAAAGGCCTCAGGCCTTTCACTGGGATTTCCATGGAGCTGCTGCTCAAGACCCAGCTCCAGGCTGGCTGCCCTCAAAGCAAGTGATCCAGTGATCCAGGACAGCAACGGATAGAAGCAGACCCATGCTTGGAGGCTATAATCTATCATCATCCCATATATATATTTTTTTCTTTTTCGGAACTGAGGATTGAACTTAGGCCCTTGTGCTTGCCAGGGAACTGCTTATTCCACTGAGCCATCTCCCCAGCCCCCATCATCCCTTATATTGCACAGAGCAGCCCTGCTTAGTGTGGAGAAGGATGTAGGGAATGGGGAACACGGGCCATCCTGGAGACAAGGTAGCATGGTGCTTGAAAGGAATAGTATTCTAGCTGGATGAGGGAGATGTATCCCAAGCCAAGGAAATAACACGTAAAGGCACAGGAATATAAATATAAAGGTGTAGCATGTATAGGACATTGTAACTGGTGTGGAGAAAATGGCTGAAAAATAAAGATATAGAAGAACTTAGTGAAGAGGACCTTCCACACTGAGTGGAGGAGCAGACTTTTTTTTTTTTTTTCTTGGCAGAACTGGAAATTGAACTCAGGCCCTTGTGCTTGCCAGGGAAGCACTTATCCCACTGAACCATCTCCCTGGCCCTTGAGGAACAGACTTTTATCCCATAGGACAGCACCAAGGTACTCCATACTCCCAGTGCTAAAGCTAAACCCACATCCATTAAGTCAGAAGTTCTGGGAGGAGACTCAGACGCCAGTAGATTTTAAAATTGCTCAGCTAACTCCAATAGGCAGCCGAGGTCTCAAACCAGTGCTGCAGGCAACGCGAAGTAACTGAAAAGCTTGAAGCAGGAAATACCTCAGATCTGGTTTTGAGTTGGCCTGACTCTAACCCTGTACTGGGGATTAAAACTAGGGATTCCTCAAAGTGGTCTATCACCTAACCGTTTTTATTTTTCATTTTGAGATAAAAGTTTCTCTAAATTCCCCAGGTTAGTCTATTTTTTTTTTTTTTTGGTGGAACCAGGGATTGAACTCAGGCTCTTGTTCTTGCCAGGCAAGCGCTTATTCTACTGAGCCTGCCCCCCTATAGGGTGGTCTTGAACTTGAGACTGACAGGTTTTTATCAGTGGTGGAGGCATGGCAGAGAAGTAGAAATAAATGAGGGGTGGGGATGAGGAGAATTTATTAACTCATATACAGGAAACACAGGCAGAGACAGGAAAATTCTCTGACCTGAGACAGGGAGGATGACCCTGTAGGGACTTCTGCTAGGGGTGGAACTTGAGGGGCAGGTTCAGTGACACACAAGGAGCTGATTGGCCGTGCCCTTGTGTGCATGGGAAAGGTAAAACGAAGTTGTATCTGTAATGGGTCAACTCACATTTTAGACTAAATGTAAATCTTGTGTTTTCTGTTGTGTAAAAATGCATACTCACCACTGTTCTAAGTTGTTTAGGAAGTAGTGGCAGTTTGTTGTTGTTTGCTAAGATAAAATTCCTTCCTCACTAATTCCTGTAAACAAAGTTAGCTTACAGAGGTGACTTCAAAAGAAAACTAAGGGACTGGGGTGACAGCTCAGTAAACGCTTCCCCTTGGCAAGCGCAAAGGCCTGAGTTCAATCCCCAGTTCCCCAAAAAGAAAAAAAAAGAAATTAAATAATACTAATTTGCATCGAGGTTTATCAATATACAAATAAAAAAACAAAGGTTTTAAAAAAAAAGAAAACTAAATGGGCTTTAACTTCTTTGTAACCTTGGGCTAGGCAAGGCTGCCTGCCCGTACTGAATTGCAAGATAACCAAAAACTAAAAGAAAGCCCCAGGAAATTTAGTTTGAGTGATCACAAAGACCTTGAAAGCATTATTGTGTGACAGAGGATGAATTTGTTTACCAAGCTGAATGTGGTTTCAGGTTTAAAACCACACCCTGCTTCCTGGGCTAGCTGCCTTTGGGTCCCCTCCCGCTTGAGAGCAGAGGTGGGAGGAGTCGGAGTTCAGTAATAAAGGGCTTTCTAAATTCCAATATGGGGTTATGGAGATGGCTCAGTGGAATAAGTACTTCCCTGGCAAGCACAAGGGCCTGAGTTCAATCCCCTACTCTGCCAAAAAAAAAAAAAAAAAAAAAGAAAAACTTTCCAATATGGCTAATCTGGTTCCTTTTCTGAGCAACCCATTACAGTGTACTGGAGTGGGGAAGGAGGAAGTGGTCATTGGGAAGACAAGCCATTGCTCTGGAGAATCCAGCCTTATTGAATCAGAGCCATGATAATTTAGCCTGAACCTATCAGAAAACCTCCTGTCTCAGCCTTCCAAGTAACTGTGACAAGGATGTGCACCACTATACCCAACTTGATGCCACTGCTTTTTTCTTTTTTTTAGATAATATCTGGCTGGCTATGTAGCTCAGGCTGGCCTCAAACTCAGGGAGATCCTCCTTCCTCAGCCTTCTGAATGCTGGGATTACAGGCATGCACCACCATGCCTGGCCAGCCATTTCTTATTAACTATTTGGATGAGTTAACTTTTTTTTTTGGGGGGGGATTGAACTCAGGCCTTTGCACTTGCCAGGGAAACACCAGTCTCCTGAACCATCTCCCCGGCCCCCAAATGAGTTAAATGTTCATGGCCTCAGTTATACATCTGAAAAAGTGATAAAACACTTACCCCAGATGATTCTCCAGGATATTAAAGGGGACATTTTATGTAAAGATCCCTCCCTCCCATTCAAAATGTGGCTAGTACTCAGTGTATGGTAGCTAGTATTCAGCATTCCAAATCCAAATGGCATTTTCTCTTGGGCTGTGTCGCGGTATCCCACCGCCAGCCTGCTTAATGGTTTTAGCCGTTCCCAGGCTATTTGAGCCTTTTTCTAGGTTTTAAAGCTTGGTAGTAAAACCGCCCGCCCAGGTCCCTGCCCTCAGGCACCGCAGGTTGTGGGGAAACAGCCTACTCACCTTTCCCCTCCCAGACAGGCCTGCAGGGACCTAGTTCTACTTCTTTGTTATCCTTACCCTAGGGCAAAGGAACGGAGAATGAAAGACAAACAGAGGCAGAGTTAACTTGGGGCAGCCCCAGCCCGGAGGCTCTGACCTCCCGTGGGCAGGGAGCCTGGAGCTTCTGGCCCATTTTGCTTTTATTCACTCAGACTCTGGTCCCAGCTCAAAGCAACACAACAAGACCGTGGGTTTGACCCCCAGCACCAACATTCACCCGCTTCCTAATATCCATTAATACGTGCTCAGGTAAATAACTTACCTCAGCTGTACCGACTTTTCCCTAGAAATCGCACTGCCCGCACTGCCTGTCTCCAGCGTGCTCACAGAGGAGACCACTAGGCCTTAATTATCTTTTAACTGGCCCCCCACATTGCTACAACATCTTGGGGGAGAGGTATTTAGGATTAAACTCCAGGACATCCAACTACATCCTTATTCCTTTTTTTTTTTTTTTTATGAGTAGAATATATTTATTGGGGGGGAAGCTCCTGTCTGAGAGAGGGACAGTAGGGGGGCCCGAGTGGGTAGTTACCCCCTTATTCCTTTTTTAAAAAATTAATTATTATTATTTATTTATTTTTTTTAATGGAACCAGGGATTGAACTCAGGCCCTTGTGCTTGCCAGGGAAGCACTTATTCCACTGAGCCAACTCCCCGGCCTCCCCTTATTCCTTTTAAGATTTTATTTTGATAGGGTTTTGAAAGGGTATCCAAGCTGAACTTGAATCCACGTCACTTCCAGTTAAATCCAGCCCTGTATATATTTGTCCAAATCAGTGGAGTCTTTTTTTCCCTTAAATTTTAGATGTGGACACTGAAGATTGGAGAAGCAACATAACTTAACAAGTAGAAGCCATACTGCTTTTAGGGTCAGAGTCATGGGAAGATGGCTCAGTGGAATAAGCATTTTCCTGGCAAGCGCAACGGTCTGAATTCAATCCCCGGTTGGGGGGGGGGGGGGAGAATGCTAAGGGTCAGAGTCAGTTCTCAGACACCCACTATCTTATCTCTCACCCTGCCTACTCCCCAGAGACCTAAAGACAGGTCCTTTCTCCTCCCCTCCTCCGTCTCCTGCGGCGCCCGCTGACATCTCCTCTCCCACCCTTTCATCATCCTGGAGGTCCTCATCAGTCCAAGATAATTGGAGCAGAGGCAGCCGTGCAGGGCCCCTGGGGTGTGGAAGCAGACTGGTGACTAATGCTTTAGAGACCTGGATTCGTCTGTCGCGGCCTCTGGACCTCTGTGGATTGGTGTTGTGCAGTCAGAGGGGGAAATCTGTCTGATTTTACTGACGCTTCCCTCCTAGAATAGTAGAGATTCAAGGAATCGCAGAGGTCTCTCTCTACAGCCACATCTATAGTCCCGGCACTCTGGGAAGCTGAGGCAGGTGGAAAGCTTGAGCCCTGCCTTGCAATTTAGCAACTCAGTGGGACCCTTTCTCAAAATAAAAAGTGAGAAAAGGGGCCAGGTAATACATGCAATCCCAGCACCCAGGAGGCTGAGGTGGGAGGATCATCGGGAGTCTGAGACTACCCTGGGGTATAAAGTGAGCTCAAAGCCAATCTGAACTGCATAATGAGATCCTGTCTCAAAAAGACAAAAAGAAGGGCTTGTGGGTTAACTCAGTTGTTTAAGCTCCTGCTTGGGCAAACCCAGTCAGATACAGGGGACCACAGTTCAATCTCCAGCTCCCCGTGCTGTACCAGATCTGCCCTTAGGGTAACCTGAGCCAGCCCCAGCCCCCCAAAAAAGAAATCCTTCAAAAGACATAGAAAAAATAAAAGACAGAAAGGCAGGGGGAAAAAGTGAAAGAAAGAATGGGGATGATGAAATCCCTTAGTCATATACACACACACACACATTCTCTGCCCCTGCCCTTTATTATTTTTTTATATATTCAGTACAGGGTCTCACTACCTAGATCAGACTCATAGTGATCCTCCTGTTTTCAGCCAAGCCATGGGATTACAGGCATGTGCCACCACACTGTCTCAATCCACATCTCAGCATGAGTTCAATCCCCTGTTCCATCAAAAATAAAACAAGTAGGGCTGTTGACTGTTCCTATGGAGACAAGATAACAGCCAAAGGCCTCAGAGTCCAAGCATCCTTTCATCCGCAGTCGCAGAGAAGACCCTGGCCACGCTCCCTCCCAGGCACCAGATTATTGTTCACTCGTGGAAAGAAGCCTGTGCTACTTGGATCATGCTCCCTCCTCTTGCTCCCTCCTCTCAGACTAGCCATTGTGGACAGGAGATAGATACTGAGATTAACCAGGCCCTTGTGGTGGCCTGCCTCTCTCCCTAAGGCAACCATTGTTTACCAGACCTCATGGGATAGCAGAAGGCCAGGCAGCTCCCCAGAGGACAGAATTCCAGACAGACAGACCACCCACATCTTCAGAAGGACCCCAGGGTGCTTCATTCCCAGAAAGGACTATCATTTTCTTTTCCTTCTGGGACCTCTCATTTTTCCCACCTGGGAGCTTCTCTATGCCCTTTTACTTTGTATCAAAAGCACCTCAAAGCCAGGCATGGTGGCACATGCCAGTAATCCCAGCACTTTGGAAGCTGAGGCAGAATTTGTGAGTTCAAGACCAGCCTAAGACTGCATAGTAAACCCATATCTCAAAAAAACAAAAACAAGAGCACCTCAAGGCAGGGTGGCAGGGATATAGTTCAATGGCATCTGTGCCTGCCTGGCAAGCACAAGGTCATGAGTTCGATCCCTCATACCAGAAAAATAATCTCAATTATCATTGCTATTTCCTATACCTTGAAGCTACCATTGATGGATTTGATGCATTGTTGTAGTCAGGGCTTAGAAAGGGAGAGGAATTTAATATAGGACACATAATTTGTAGGATTGTTTTATAATATTAACCCCACAAGTCAAATGCAAAAGAGTATGGGAGATCTGTCTATACACTAGAGATCCAAGGAATCCAACTGAGGGCCTGGATCCCCCCCAGCAATGCCCCCCACGAGTCCAGCTGGAGGTCCAGCTGGAGGCCTAGAACCCATGACAATGTCTCCTGCAAGTCTGTATCAAGGATCTGCGCTGGGAAGGCCCCGAGGTCAATGTTGGAAGCTAGAAAGTCTGTGCCAGCGGCTGAGGGATCTGCACTGGAGCTAGGAAGGTAAGGACCAGAGCTCCTTGAAAAGACCCACAAACTCCTCCAACAATGAGATCAGCTGAATGCATGTCAGGAAAATCAGCTCAACAAGCTTCTCCAGAAGAATCGACAGCACCTCTTCCTTTCCAGTTCTCCTCAGGGAGGCCTTTTCCTTGCAGCACCTCCCTGACTCAGTTCTGCCCAGTGTTACAAGGTGACCAGCAGTTATCAAACCACCACACACATTAACAAAGCACTAATCATACAAAAACATTTACCTGAAAACCAAATCATTAGGGCCCAGTGCTTGCCTAGCAAACTTAAGACACTGGGTATGTGTCAGGAGTATAGTGCCCCCAAGTCTCAAAAAAAGCCATTAAGTGTGTAAGTTATTTTCTTCTTCTTCTTCTTCTTTTTTTTTTTTTTTTTTGGCAGAACTGGGGATAGAACTCAGACCCTTGTGCTTGCCAGGGAAGTGCTTATTCCACTGAGCCATCTCCATGGGCACTTTCTTCTTTTTTTTTTTTTTAAATGTAAATGTATTTAGTACATGATCTACAGGGTCTCATTACACAGATTGGACTCGTAGTGATCCTCCTATTTTTCCCTCCCAAGCGCTGGGATTACAGACGTGAGCAACTACATCCAATCATCTCAGCATGCTCTGGAGGTGGGTCCAGCAGGGCATGTAGGGCTAGGGATGGAACCCTGTCCCTGGGTCTGCCTAGGCAAGCATTTTTAATCCACTGAGCTATCTGGCTGGCCCTGACACCTGAATTTGAGGACAACACACAAAGTTATAAAATACTTCCTGTGCTGGGGAGATAGCTAAGTGGCTTAAGCACCTGGCTGGCAAGCACAAGGTCCATAGTTCAATCCCCAGTACAGCAAAAACAATACAACAGAAAGGAAGTCCCCTAGAAAAGCAGGGGGTGCTGGGCGTGGTGGCGAATGCCTGTAATCCCAGCACTCAGGAGGCTGAGGCAGGAGGATTGTTGTGAGTTCGAGACCAGCCTGAGCTACAAAGTGAGCTTAAGGTCAGCCTGAGCTGCATGGTGAGACCCTGTCTCAAAAAGACAAAAAAAAAAAAAAAAAAAAAAGAAAGAAAAGCAGGGGGCTCAGATATAATATACTTATTGTAGAAATCATTTGGAAAATGAAAAACAAAAAATAGGCATGAGTATCCTATTATTCAAAAGTAAATAGTGATAGGTTTTTCTTTTTTGTGGTACAAGGAAGTGTGAAATAAAAAGTGACAGGAGGGCCAGGGAGATGGCTCACTGGAATAAGCACTTCCCTGGCAAGCACAAGGGCCTGAGTTCTATCTCAGGTTCCGCCAAAAAAAAAATGGTAGGATAGGTTTTTGACAGCCTCACAGTGGAGAAACAGGCAGAGGAAAAAGGGAAAGGGGCTTTATCATCTTCCAGGTCACTAGAGAGAATCTGGGGAAGATAAGGGATTCTCTGAGTTGGAACAAAGGGAGGCTGAGGCTTTTATGGTCTTTTGCCGTGGGTGGAGTTTGAGGGGGATGTTTAGATATACCTAAAGAGTTGATTGGGGTCTTCTCTGAGGCAGCGGGAAAGGTGAAAGGAAATTGTACCCTGGGCTGAGTTGGAGAAGGGGGGAGGTGGTCTCGGGGAAGATAAACTGTGGTTTTAAGGCTTCAGCCATATTAGATGACCAGCATAATAATTCAGCAATTCATAATAGGGCCAGAATCTACCAAATAGCACTAAAAACGTATGGCCTGTTTTTTGCAATTATTTTTCAACTCTTATCTTTCAAAGTTAAAAAAAAAATCAAAGTTTATATATTTTTTCCGGAACCAGGCATTGAGCTTGCCAGGGAAGCACTTATTCTACTGAGCCATCTCCCTGGCCCATAACTTTTTTTTTCCCATGGTCCTGGGGATTAAACTCAGGTCCTTGGGCTTACAGGCAAGTGCTTATTCTACTGAGCTATTTTTCCAGCCCCTAAGTTTATATTTCTGAACCAAACACAGTCATACGCACCTATAGCACCAGCACTGTAGAGTCTGGAAGGCTGAAGCAGGAGATCGCTGCAGTCCCGGAGTTCAAGGCCAGCCTGAGCAATATGAAGTGAGCTCGGTGGTACAGCATAGACCTAGCATAGGCAAGGCCCTGAGTTTGATCCCCAGCACTACCAAAAAAAAAAGGTAAAAAAAAAAAAAAATTATATGTGAAGTTTTATATATTATAAAATTAAATTTAAAAAACTATATGTCACATGCATTTTATTATGTTAAGCAATTTTTATAAGTATTTTATAATGTTTATATGCCTTTTTATGTTTTTGTGTACAGGGTCTACAGGGTCTCACTACGTAGATAGAACTCGAAGTGATCCTCCTGTTTTCCGCCTCCCAAGTGCTGGGATTGCAGGGGGCCTCACCATGCCCAGGCCCAGTCACCATCTCAGCGCGCCCCTGGGGCGGGGCCAGCACAGCACGCTGGGGATCAAACGCTGGCTGCCGTGCTCTGCCTAAGCAGGCGCTTTAGCCCCCGAGCCAGCCCTGTGACTAAATCTTTCTTGCTAAATTGCCTAGCTGGGCCGGGCGTGGTGGCGCAGGCCTGTAATCCCAGCACTCGGGAGGCTGAGGCAGGAGGATTGTTGCGAGTTCGAGACCAGCTTGAGCTACAAAGTGAGCTTAAGGCCATCCTGAACTGCATAGTGAGACCCTGTCTCAAAAAGACATAAAATAAATAAATAAAATAAATTGCCTAGCTGGGCTCAATCTTGGAATCCTCCTGTGTCAGCCTTTCAGAGTACCAGGATTAAAGGCATAAAGGCATAAGCCACTGCCACATCTAGCTTGTTTTTTTTTTTTTTTTGGAGGAACTGGGAATTGAACTCAGGCCCTTGCACTTGCCAGCGAAGCGCTTATTCCACTGAGCCATCTCCCCCACCCCTCTAGCGTGTTTTTACTCTTCAGTGTAAAAATTAACATTTCTTGTGATAGAACTACTCAGTATTTTGACTATAGTGATGGTTCCACAAAATTATAGGTTATAAAAACTGCATAGAACTAAAGATACACACACAAAGGAACACCCATCAAGTGGTGAAATGTGAATGAGGTGGGTGGATTATATGAATGACAATTCTCTGGTTGTGATTACCCAAGTCGTTACCTTTGGGAAATTTGGGTGAAGGGTGGGTGTATGCGATCCCTTCCATTATCTCTTACAACCGCATGCTAATCTTAAAATCAACTCAAAAAGCTTTTTTAAAAAATAAACACTATAATGGACATCTTTGGTATGTGCATATACATTTTAACTTCTAATTATTTCCTTCGGATAGAGTCCTATGAGAGAAGTTACTCATAGGAAAAATTCAGTAAGGAATAAGAGCTCGCAATCTCAGCACATTAGGGCTTACAGGCTATTACCCAAGAAGCCTGTGGGCATAGAAAACTGCCCGAGAGGATGTTCTGCAACCCCAAAACCTGGTTCACCACCTGGCAATGAGAAATGTGAATGGAGGAAACCCAGACTCCCTGCCCTCTTCCTCTCCCACACACCCTTTCAAGGAAGGGGCCACGTTATCATGGAAAGACCAGTTGGTGACACGGAGCATGAGGAAGTAAGCGACATAACCCAAATGTTAGCTGTTGAGGTGACAGAGCTGTGGATGTAGCGCAGTGGAACAGCACTTGCCGCGCATGCACAGACCCCTGGTTCCATCCCCAGCACTACAGTAATCATATTAATCATAATTTTTTATTTTTATTTTTATTTTTTGGTGGTACCGGGGATTGAACTCTGTGCTTGCCAGAGAAGTGTTTATTCCTCTGAACCATCTCCCCGGCCCCAATCATAAAATTTTCAAAAGACAGGCTGAGGAGATAGCTTGGTGGTCTAAGTGCCTGCTTGGCAAGGGCAAGGCTCTGAGTTTGATCCTCAGTACTGCAGGTCATGCTGGTCCTGGAACCTGAAGTAGTGGCGCACAATTATAATCCCAGTGCTGGGGAGGCTGAGACAGGAGGATCACTGTGAGTATCAGACAAGGTTGAGCCAGTGCCACCAAGAACACATATGTGGGTCCCCATACTAGAGTAGTATGGGGAGTGCTTGATATGTGAGCACAGGGGGCCGGGGAGATGGCTCAGTAGAATAAGTGCTTGCCTGGCAAGTGGAAGGGCCTGAGTTCAATCACAAGTTCCAAAAAAACAGAAATGTGAGCACCGTACTTGCTTCAACTCTAATTCTGATCTTTCACGGTAATTGATCCCTAACCGCCAATACACTGCTCCTTTAGATGTGCTGAGCATACTGTAACTCACAAGCTAGGTACAGAACTGGTTGGCCTGGGAGTTGATGTGTCCACGGCATTTGTTGGTAACCCCTGGAATCTGCTGCAGGTCTCCGGATGGCTCTGTGCCCCTAAAATTGTATGCCGAACTATAAGTATAAGGTCAGTGTGTATTTTCCAAAGAGTGAATTTGTAGTGTTTTTTGCAGAACTCGGGATTGAACTCAGGTCCTTGTGCTTGCCAGGCAAGTGTTTGTTTATTCTACTGAGCTATCTCCCCGGTCCCCAGGATTTCCATTTAATAGCAAATGTACGGCCCTCATGTTCCAGGCTGCATAGTAAGGCCAGCTCTACATGCATTATCTCATTTCATCCCCAGCCAGGCCAAGAATCTGCCCCATGTGATCAGTTTGGACAAGCTGAAGAATTTTTGCTTCAGGAGCTGGGGAGATAACTCAGTGGCATAAGCACCTGCCTGGCAAGCACAAGGTCCTGGGTTCTGTCCCTGCCATGCTGGCCACGCCCTCAGGGCACCCTGAGACGGGGCAAGGTGGTGTGCACCTGCAACCCCAGTGCTTGGGAGGAGGATCACTGTGAGTCCAATCTGTGTAGTAAGACCCTGTACACCCCGTATAAATACATTAAAAAAAAAAAAAAAGACTTTGTAATCTCTCCTCTGGTATAATCAATGTTTGTGCTGCAAGAAAGTCTTATTTCCCTTTTATCTTCTTGGCTGAAGAAAAATCTTATTGGTGACAACACACAGCCAGTGCCACATGGCACGTTGGACTGGTTCTGTTGGTTCTTCCCAGAGGCTAGCTCTGCCGTTGGTTCTAGCATCCCTAGTTACCTGCTTTTTTTTGCTCACAGATCTCTGTGTGCTCAGATTAACTTGTGAACTGGCACCTCCTGTCTGCACCTCACCCTCGGCAGCCCAGATGCCCTCTTCACTGCGAAGGCCCTTCCATCCAAAAGTAGCCTGCTGACTGACTGTTCTCTTTTTTCTCCAGCAGAGTTTAGAAGCTGAACATTTCCTAAAAGATCACTGAATTGCTTTTTACCAAATGTGGCCTCCATTTCATCCAGCTTTCCAACAGAAAACCAGGCAAGGGGTTATTCAGTAGTAATTTATTGACAGCATATTCATTAATTTTCTAGACACTCTAGTAGATCTCTGGGATACCAATAAAAATATGAGCCCTTATGGAACTTGGCTCCTAGGAGAAGAAAAAGACAATGAATAAGTAAATTAGTATCCAGTGGGTCAAATGATGTAATATAAATAAAACAGATGTTGGGCATACAGAATGCCAGAGATGGGCTTTACATGATTAAATCATTACAGTAGAAAAGGCCTTTTTTTTTTTTTTTTTAAATGGATTTGGTACAGGCTCTCACCGTGCAGGCTGGACTCGTAGTGATCCTTCTGTTTTCAGCCTCCTCATTGCTGGGATTACAAGTATGTGCCAACATGCCCAGTCTAGAAAAGGCCTTTCTGAAAAGTGACAATTGAGCAAAACCCTCTCTGACACAGAGAAAAAAAGAAAAAGAAAAACAAACTTTGAACTCCAAGGTCCTATCCATACTATCAGCCTTAGCTGGGCGTAGTGGTGCATGCCTGTAATCCCAGCACTGGGGAGGCTGAGGCAGGAGGATTGTTGTGAGTTCAAGACCAGCCTGAGCTGCATAGTGAGATCCTGTCTCAAAAAGACAAAAAAAAAAAAACAAAAACTTTGTTTTAAGGTCAGGCAGGCTTACATTCAACTCCTGCCTGTGTGCTTTGTGTGTGTGTGTGTGTGCGCTTTTCATTGTGTGGTCTTGGGTTAGATCCTTATCATCCTCCTTTACAGAATGCAGATAAAAGGTATTGTGAGATCAAGATAAAATAATAAGTATAAAATGTCAGGCGCCATATGCATGGATGGGAACCCCTGTCACAGCTTTTGCTGGAGGATCTTGAGGGATAGTCCAGGATGTTCTTGGTGGGCCCGGGAGATGGTTCAGCAGAATAAACACTTCCCTGGCAAGCACAAGGGCCTGAGTTCAATCCCTGGTTCTGCCAAAAAAAAAAAGGATCCCAGGGTGTTCTTGTCTTGTTTGGCTTAGAACCAGGGGCCCAAGGGAAGTGACTTCCTTTCAGAATCCAGCCCCAAGCTGAAGTCCATAGCCATGATTTATTTATTTACTTATTTATTTTGATGGCCAGCTCAGCCTGCCTTGAGGGCAGGGCTGGCACAGCATGTGGTGCCAGGGATCGAATCCCAGTCCCCTGCACCTGCCTAAGCTTGCCTAAGCAGGTGCTTTAGACCACTGAACTATCTCACCTGCCCATAGCCATGTTTTAAATGAAATTTACTCTGCTATAGTAGTGTTACGGCTTTATCTGGATGTCCTCCAAAGCTTCATGTGCTTACATAGGTGTGGTTTTCTATTCTATTTTTTTTGGCAGAACAGAGGATTGAACTCAGGCCCTTGCGCTTGCCAGGGAAGCGCTTGTTCTGCTGGGCCATCTCCCCAGCCACTCCATAGGTGTGGTTTTCTACAGAGGTGGCCAGACCTAGCTTGTGTGTCACTGGGATTAAGGGTGTATGGTACCGGATTATTCCGCTAACCGCTGCATCACAGTCCTAGGTATAGATAACAGAAGGCCTACCCCGAGTGTGGGTGGCCCCACCCAAAAGGTCTGTAGCCTGGATGGGATAAAAGGGAAAGGGAGGCTTGCTGCTGCTGCTTTCTGCCTGCCCCGCCATGCACTATTTCTTCTCTCCTCTGCCACGCCACCTTGCCTTGGAGCCTGCCAACTATGAACTGAAACCTTTACAAACTGTGAGCTAAAAGAAATCTTTTCTCCTTATACTTGGGGTGTTGGATATTCTGCCTCAGCAAAGAAGAAAAATGGCCAAGACAAATAGGAACACTCTTGTCTGAAAACAGAGAGGTTTTGTTTTTAAGAAAGACTCCCCATACTTGTCTCTTCTGCCTGGTAAAGGTGTGGTCTTAAATCTAGCTCACAGATTGCAAAAACCTGCATTGCTTCAACACACTTGATCTATTTTCAGCTCTCTACCCTTTGCTTAAAATAAGGAGCTCATTACTATTCTACCCACGACTGTGTCTAAATCATAACTGAGCTGGGAGTTGAATTCATATTTCTCTCTTCTGCTAAATACCATTTTGTCTTGGCTGAGCCCACAAGCCCTTGGATGACAGTGTCAGCAGTGCATGCGCGGACCTGACAGAAGAGACAGGTGACCAAGGACCCCTCTCTAGTTCAGAGTGAGCTTCTCTCCCCACGACCTGTTTATCTACCTCTGGAAAATTCTTCTGCCCACAGAGCCAGCCGAAGCTACCTTCCAAGCTGTTGCCAGAAATTCTTCTTTTGTTCTCACTGTTCTTCATTCCTTGCTACAGACCTTTGAGCCTGCGGTGTTTCCTTTCCTCCTTGGCCAAAGCTTGGATTCAAGCACTGTCTGTATTCCTGTCATTCCTTCCTTGATTCTTCTTGTAGGAAGAGGAGATTTACCAAAACAGGGAAGACAAGGAGCTCTGAAGGCAATGTTTTGTTTTGTTTTGTTTGAGACAGGGTATCACTATGTAGCCCAGGCTGGCCTCAAACTCCAAAGCAATCCTCCTGTCTCAGCCTTCCAAGTGCTGAACTTACAAGCAAACACCATCACAGCTGGCCAGAAGTCAGTTCTTTTTTTTTGTGTGTGGCAGAACTGGGGATTGAACTCAGGCTGTTGCGTTTGCCAGGGAAGCCATCAGCTGGCCCCCGTCAATTCTAGAAACATGTATTTAGGAAGGGCCAGTGAGGTAGCTCAGCAGACTGAGTACCTGTTTAGGCAAGCACAGGGACTAGCATTCAATCTTCTATACCATATGTCATGCCTGCCCCACCCCTCAGGCACATTGAGCCAGCCACCAAGTTTGGGTTTGGTGGCTTGTGCTGTGCAGAGATCCTGTACTGAGAGAGAGAGAGAGAGAGAGAGAGAGAGAGAGAGAGAGAGAGAGAGAGATCAAAGTGCTAGAAAGTGGAAATCCCAAGCCTAGAGCCCAGCTCTGCTGACTCAGAGTCCATTTCCAGGGTTCTACAAGCTTCCTTCCCAGCAACTAGAGCTTTGGGCTTTTGTGAAGAAGGGGAGGCTCCCCCAGGGAAGCAAAAGGTCCTTCTTGACAAAGCTCCCTTCCCTTTCCTGCCTTTCCTTTGGAAGGTTTACAGGGACACCAGAAGCCAGGAGGTTAAAAAAAAAAAAAAAGGAAAAAGCCCTGGACTCAGATCCGTGCCTGGGAGCTCTCCACTACCTCTGCTCTCATCTTCCCTGTAGCCTGGAGAGGGTCACTCTACCCTCAGTGAACTGGGGCCCTTGTCTCCCCACCATGTAAGATCATATTCCTTTCCTCCCTATCTGCCTCTGGGGTACAGTGAGAAGCAAAAGAAGTGAAATTGGAAACATTTAGAGAACATCACAAGTACAACAAAAATGAAAGGCATGATTCTTTTGTTGGGGGGGGTGCACTTTTAGATAAAGTCTTGTTATACGGGCTCCCAATTCATCATCTTCCTGCCTCAGCCCCCTGAGTGCTAGGATTACAGTTGTGCACCTCCGTACCTGGCTCATGATCCTGAACCTGGACTCGTGAGATAGCGCAGTGGACTAAGCGCCTGCTTAGGCAAGCGCAGGGGCCAGCATTCAATCCCCAGGACCACATGCGTGCAGGCCCTGCCCCCAGGCACCTTGAGTCTGCCACTCAGACCTGTTGTGGTGGTGTACGCCTGTAATCCCAGCACTGGGGAAGCTGAAAGGAGGAGGATCCCTACAAGTCCAAGCTGCATAGTGAGACTCTGTACCAAATACATATTTAAAAAAAAAAAAATCCAAACTTCTTCATACAATAACAATAGATACTAGCTCTGTTTCTCTCTCTTATTCATTTCTGTTGTAGTGGAAAAATATAGAAGTCAGGCATGGTGGCTCACACCTATAATCCCAGGAAGCTGAGGCAGGAGTATTGTTTTGAGTTTGAAGCTAGCTTGAGCTGCATGGTGAGTTCAAGGGCAACCTGAAGCCGGGCGTGGTGGCGCATGCCTGTAATCCCAGCACTCGGGAGGCTGAGGCAGGAGGATTGTTG
>PVKA01029406.1:0-28335 GCA_004027165.1 Ctenomys sociabilis
TGGTCTACAGGGTCTCACAATTAGATAGGACTCCTAGAGATTCTCCCGTTTTCAGCCTCCCAAGCACTGGGATTACAGGTGCACACCACCACACCCAGTTTCAATCGCTGTCTCTTTGTGCCCCAGAGGCAAGGTGGGCACAGTACACCCGGGATCAAAAGCCTGCGGCTATACTCTGCCTACTCAGGCACTTTAGTCCACTGAGCTATCAGGCCGGCCCTCTGCCCCAGATCTTAAGTCAGTTTTCTTTTGTGGGTTTGTTTCCCTTCAGTTAAATATTAGGATTGATCCTGGACCAGATGGTGGTTTTTGAATTCTGCTTCTGGAGAACACTGAGGCTCCAGTGGGCTAACATACTCTGCTTGCTTCCTGTCTTGAGTAATAGCAGGCTTTGATTAGCTCCAATTTTAGGGTTTTTCCCCCAGCAAGCTCTTAAAGAGTAGCTACCACCTCTATTTGTTTCCAACAGACTTCCGGCTGACACAGATGTTAGACAAAGATGCAAGTGAACGGGGAAATCGAAGACAGGGGATCATATTGGGGTTGCCAATCTTTGTTTCTGGAGCCTAATGGTATTTTCTTTTCTTTTTTTTTTTTTTTTTTTTTTTTTTTGAGACAGTGTCTCATTGTTTATCCCAGGCTCACCTCAAACTCATGGCGATGCTCTGTCCTCGGCCTCCTGAGTGCTGGGATTACAGGCCTGCGCTACAACCCCTGGCAGTTAGCATTTTCTCTTATTTACACAAAGGCTCTAGTTTGCCAGTGGTGTTTTAGAGCTTCCAGAAGGACCCTAGCAGCCCCGCTGTCTGTAGCCTGAAAAGACTAGAACACTGGCCTCGTAGGCCTCAAGGACCCCTCAGGGCTCGTCTTTCCTCTTCTCTCCTCTGAGCCAGTCCCTGAAGAATGCATGTAGAACCTTGGGTTTTACCTTCACTTGGTCTCCATAGAACCCAGGAGCCTCATGGGTGCCGTCATTCTGTTCATTTTATAGATAAGGGACCTACAGCTCAAATGGGGTCAGTGACTCATCCCATGTCACACAGCCACAGGTGGCACTGCTGGGCCTCAAACCTAGCAGCTGGGCTCCGGAGCACTTACTCTTTTTCTTTTTTTCCACATTAATTAAATTTCAGGGGCTGGGGATCTAGCTCAGCAGCACAGTGCCTGCCTAGTAAGCAAGCGGCCCTGATTCCCAATCGATTCCTAATACCTCCAACCCGCGCAATAATTAATTAAGTTTATTGGTACATTTTAGGTATACATAATCATCACATTCATGATAGGGAATTTACACCTGAATATGCTATATCTTGATTCTTTTTTCCTCCATTCCTCTACCTTCCCCCTTCCTTCTCACCCAATGTGCCTATCATTTAGAGCCTTTAACACTGTCACCAAATATTTTCAGTTCTTCCCTGGGCACCTGATAGGGTATGTTTTCCCTAGCCAATGAAATTTAGCCATTGAAATATGAGAAGTGCTAAGCAGCATTTCCGGCATGACTTTTAAGACTTAATTTTTTTATTTTATTTTTTCTTTTGTGGAGCCAGGGATTGGACTCAGGCCCTTGTGCTTGCCAGGGAAACATTTATTTTACTGAGCTATCTCCCCAGGAAGACTTAAGTATCACAGCCATATTCCTTTTCTTTCTTTACTAGCTGTAGAGGAACAATGAAGAAGGACTCTCCCTCAGCTTGCATCACTGAATGTGATGTGGACCAGATTCCCACCCTTCTGCCCTGAGCCAACCTGCAGAGGGCATGTGGTGTGGGTAAGAAATAAGTTTGTCATTTTCAGAAATGTGGGGCCTACTTGTTACTGTAACACAGCCTAGCCCATGCTAATCCAGTACTGTATGCCATCCTGTTAATTTTCTTTCTTTCTTTTTTTTTTTTTTTTGTGGAACTGGGGATTGAACTCAGGCACTTGCGCTTGCCAGGGAAACACTTACTCCACTGAGCCATCTCCCCAACCCCTAGTTTTATTTCTTTTAACATTTCTTTCTTGTTTTTTTTTTTTTTTTTTTTTTTTGAGATAAGGCCTCACTATGTAGCCCCGTCTGGCTTTGAACTCATGGCAATCTTCCTGCCTCAGCTTCCCAAGTGCTGATATTACAGGCATGTGCCACTATGGCAGCTCCATGATGGGAAAACTGATTTTCTTCATCATTGGCCCCCAAGCCTGCTGTATTACTCAACCTTCTATGGCCAAAACAACATACCTAAGGCAAGCTATGAAGAAAATAAACTTTTTAAATGGATTTAGTACAGGGTCCACAAGGCCTCGCTATGTGGACTGGACTCAGTGACCCTCCTGTTTTCAGCCTCCCAAGTCTGGGATTATAGGCTGTGCCACCGCACAGAGTGTCTGAGCCCCAGAGACGGGGCTGGCACATCGGGGATCAAACTCTGGCCGCTGTATCTGCCTAGGCAGGTGCTTTACTCTGCTGAGCTATGGGGCCAGCCCTGAGAGATGTATTAGTCTGTAGTTTTTCAGGTTCAAAGACCCAGTGGTTGGGGACCTCATAGCACATGGCAGTGCTGGTGAACCTATGGCATGTGTGCTGCAGCCAGCTGCTGTTACACTGAGAGTCTGCCATCACTGGCATATGGCGTCCCCTCCTGAGGGTAGTGCATATGCTTCAAAGCATCCACTGCTGAACCCTCCTAAGGGCACGCCCCTCCTCCAAGGCTCCACCTTTTAAAGGCCCATCTTGCCTCCTGTACTAGTCCTGGGGACCAAGCTCCAACTCTGAACCTTGGTAGGGGAGGGGGATATTTAAGCCACCTCCAAACCACCTCCATACTCCAGCACCTGCCTTCTCTCAACTCCCTAAAAACAGACTCCACATTCAAATCTAAAAAGCAGTAAGAAAAGAAGAAAGTCTCCCAAGCATGGAAGTAGGGGGTGTGTGGGGGGGGTCTGCCTGCACTGTGCGTGCTAGGGAAGGGGACACACGGAATGACACCTCCACCCAGCCCTGGAAGGCCACAGACAGGCGCTCAGGTTTCTCTCATTTATTGGTTCTTCTTAATTTTATTCCCTGTTTTTAAAGTAGGAATGACTAGGGTGGCAGGAGGAGGGCCGGACTCTCAAGTCCTGGGGATACTGCAGGCTGACGATGACCTTACAGGCCTGGATCTGAACGTCCTCCTCGGGGTGGATGACCAGGGCCAGCAGCCGGTCTGCCAGTCGCGACTCATCCCCAAAGAGGGCTTCGTGCAGGGACTGCTCATTGTAATGCCACTTCACGGCTCGGTAGTGGGGTGAATTCCGGCCCTCACTCAGCCGCTCAGCCAACACCAGCACCTCCAACAGCTGACTTCCAGGCTGCGTGGCTTGGAACAGGTTCAAAAAGTTGGCGTGCACCTGTGGTGGGGGTGGAGCGGGAATGCAAACGAGACCCCGGGCAAGCTCTAAAATGCTTGTTTTCCTGTCTATGGGAAACTGATTTCAAGCCTCCCACGTAACTGGGTTTCAGATTACCTGTACAGGAAATGTCTAGTTTACCTTCCTTCTACATTTACTAGTTGAATTGTATTATGGTTATAAAATGGGAGTGATACATGGCAATCATGTGGATTCTGGGAAATTTGTTGGGACAAACTTATAAGGCTTCATGTGTGGTTAATTTCATAAATTTCTGTATGTGCTTGAAAGGAATAGGCATTTCCTCCTGAATGACAGAGTGTTCTAGGTACATCTAATGGCCCAGGCTTACTTGGGTTATTTACCCCAAGTGTATCTGGAGTAGTTTTAGTAATTTATCTGTCAGTGGATGAAAGAGTTACTAAAATCTTCCACTGTGGTGACAGATTTGTTCCAATTCCATCACATTTTACCATATATATTGGAGACCATGTTATGAGGTGTGTACAAGCTTACAGCTGCCTTATCTTTCTGATGGCAGGATCCATTCAGTACGTGGTAACTTTCTGTCCCAGTTATATTTTCTGCTGTAAGTCGTTTCTCTCTAATATTAAAATGCTTACATTAACTTTTATTTGCTGTGTTCCCAACTCTCAAGAGCTCAAAAAGCTCCTCAAAGGAGAACCTGTTTCCTAATGAAATGGGTTCGCATCTCTTGGGGAAAGAGGGAGGAGGCTGCTTTCCAGCGCTTCCCCCTCGGAGGCAGGAAGGAGGGTCAGACAGTCAGGGCTGCGCGGCCCCACCCGCCCGGCCCTCCGGAGCGGCTCTCACCTGGCAGTTGAGGATGTCGTAGAGAAGATCGTTCTTCTGCGCCAGATAGCTCATCAGGCGGATGGCTTGGATCTGAACGGAGCACAGCGCAAGGCGGGGGAAGGCAGGTGAGTGTGGACTCCTGCTGGGAAGGCGTACGCCCCCGCCCCCGCCCGCAGCCGCACCTGTGGCAGGATGCAGTCTGTCTGCACGATCTCCATCAGGGCGGGCATCACCCTCCGCAGCTGCGGGTGCACGTAATCAGGCAGCGGAAGGTTGTTGAGGAGCCTGAGGCCCGCGATGTGCAGCTCAGTGTCCCAGATGGTGGAGATCAGCTCCAGCACCTTGATGGTGTGCTCCTGGGGGGCACGATGGGGTCTGCGTTGGTGCAATGACCCCGCCACCATCCTACCCTCCTCTCCACCCTTCATTACCCTGCCTCAAGCCCACCTGACAATTCTCCCCACGGCTGCCAGGACAGAGGTCCTTAGCTCTCCTGGACCTTGGATACCAGCCCCGCCCAGCCTAGGAGCCACATAGGTGCTTACACACTCTGAGGCCTGGCTTGCAGGTCGCCTCCAAGAGGTTTTCCTCAACGACCCACTCTCTTCCCCATCTCTCTGTGTCTCTCTCTCTCTCTCTCTCTCTCTCTCTCTCTCTCCCTCCTCCAATTGTCACTTGCAGCACATTCTTCTTATTATGTATTTGGTACAGCGTCTCCCTTTGCAGACTGTACTTGTAGTGATCCTCCTGTTTCAGGCTCCCCAGCAATGGGGAGTTGGTGGCCAGCTCAGTGCTGGGGGGGGGCGTGGCCAGCGCAACATGGTGCCAGGGATCGAACCTTGGTCCTTCCACTATCTCATCACCCTTGCAACAAGCTATTTAACTATACATTATCAATTATATGATCACTAACTTAAATTCATAAGAAGTTACAAACAGATCCCCTGTGCTTGTCACCCTATTTCCCTTATTTGTAATATTGGGGGTCGAACTCAGGACCTTTTGGTTGCTAGCAGGTGCTAAGCCACTGAGCTATTTTCCCAGCCTACCCCATTGTTTCCCTTGATGGTGAGCTCTTATCTAACAAGCATCGAGATTAGAAAGGGGAATGGGAGGGCCGCAGAGGAAGGGGAAATAAAACTAAGATGCCACATCTGTGCGTACCAATCCCCCAAGGTGAATATTATTAGGTATCACAAATAGACACTAATTTTTTAAAACAGAATCTGGTATTGGAGTAATGGGTGCGTCTAGCTCTTTTTAAAATTGCTTTCCAGCCCTGGGGTTTGGTCCCAGGCTCTTCCCACTGAGCTGCATCCCCAGCCCTCTTTGCACTTTTTATTTTGAGACAGTGTCTTGCTCCCTTGCTCAAACTTGTGCTCCGCCTTCCTCAGCCTCCCAGAGTGCTGGGATTACAGGCCTGCGCCACCACACCCAGCCTCTTCCTATCAATTTATCACTTGACAGACTCCTGTAATCACCCACGGTCAACAGCCCTTCCCACTGTAACTGCCTCATTACAAGGAACTGCCACCCCCCGCCCTGGCTCAAACCCTTGGCAGGTGCCAATCTGTTTTCCATCTTTAATTTTTTCAAGAATGTTTCATATATGCAACCAGATTTCCTGCAGCCTCTTGAGATGGGCTTTATTTTCCACTCAGCGCAATGCCCTTGAGATCCATCAAGTATCAGTATTTCCTTCCGTTAGCACTGAGCAGTTGTCTGTGGCACGGGGCACCCATTTACTTAACTGTTCAGCTACTGGGAGAGAATCCTGCTGGGTCCTGGGCCTGTGCTCTCTAATGAGGCTGTCGTGGACAGCTGTGCACATGTTTTTGTACACATGTTAATTTTCATTTCTCTAGGAGAAAAGCCCAGAAGTGCAACTTAGTGCACATTTAGCATTTTAGGAAGCAGGGCTGGGGATGCAGCCCAACCCATCAAGGGCTTACAGAGCAGGGGCACTGCCCTGAGCCCCACAAAGAAGAAAACCAACTGCCCAGCTGTTTTCCGGAGCACCTGCCATTCTGTTGTTGCATTCCCATTAGCAACAGGCAGCCAGGAGCCTCAGCTTTGCTGTGTCTTGTCCAGTGTGTGGTATCATCAATTTTAATTTTAGATCTTCTAATAGGTCTTAATGGGACTTCATTTGCATTTCCCTAAAGGCTAATGATATTAAGCATTTATTCCCATGTAATCTGCAAACCCTTTCCAAGGGACCCTCTTTTTGTATCTTTTGCCCATGGATTGCTTGTTTTTATTTATCTTTTCCTTTTGAGACGGGTTCTGTCTATGCAGTTCAGACTGAATTTGAGCTCACTTATAATTCAGACTGGTCTTGAACTTGCAAGGATGCACCTGCCTCAGCCTCCCAAGTGCTGGGACCACAGGTGTACACCACCACACACAGCCTTTTTTTGTACTGGAAATCAAACTCAGGACTTTGTGCTTATCAAGCAGGCACTTGTGCCACTGAGCTACATCCCCAGCTCACATTGCTTGCTTTTCATTTTGAGTTTTGAGAATTCTTTACATCACCTAGGCAAGTCCTTCTGTCAGGCATGAGGCTTACAAATACTTTCTTCCAGTCTGCAACTTGTCATCCCATCCTTTTAAAAGCCTTTTCATGGAGTGGACTTTTTAAACATTTCATGAAATATAATGGGCTGAGTTTTTTCTTTTATACATGGTACTTGCGGTGTGCTGAGCCCCTGAGGTTCTGGAAGGTTCCAGACAGCGATGCAATGCTGGCTACCTTGCCTTACCTGCTCTCCTTCTTCTCCATAGTGCTGAATGAAGTGCATGAGATACATAAACTCCACCATTATCTTTCCCTTTCTGTTCTCTGCTTTATCTTCAGTGCCCACCATAGTGCCCAAGAGCTCAATATGCATTTGTTCAGTCAGGTGTGGTGATGCTCACCTGTAACCCCAGTATTTGGGAGGCTGAGGCAGGAGAATTACTGCGATTTCAAAGCCAGCCTGAGCCATGTGACCTTATCTCAAAAAACAAAAAATAAGCCATATATATACTCGTATACATACACCTCTGTTCAATAAACAGAAGCATCTCAAATTATTATTTTCCTTACTGCTGGCCTACCTCATAGTTTAAGGTCTTTACACTGAGCTACACTGGTCCTTTTTAGTTTTGATTTTGACACAGGATCTAAGTCACTGAACTGTCCAGGCCAAACTTGAACTTGGGATCCCTGTGTCAGCCTCCAGTCTGCTGGGATTACAGATGTGCACCACCATGCACGGCTGGATCTTGCGTCCTAAGGTACAAAGTGCGTGGACTGAGACTTATTACCAAACACAGGTAGGCATCCTATGAAGGCTGAGCCACGTAGGAGCGAAACAGCATCCTGGAATGGAAGTGTGAACTCCCTGGCCCCTGCCCACCAGCTTCTGTGTCTCATAGGGCAGGAAGGAGGGCGCATCTCTGGGGATCCAGAGGCACAAACCTGCAGATGCAAGGCCGGCAGGGAGGAGAGCTGAAGCCTGCAGTGTGAATGGCCCAGGTGAGGCAGGGGCCGCAGGCTATTGTGAATCCTGACACTGCAACAGGTCAGAGGAAGCCGCGGAGAGGTTGATGGGATAAAGTCCAGCAGAGGGCAATGGGCTTAGGGGGGAGGGCATGGTTGCATGCTGGGTTAGGCCATGGCCAGTAGCTGCTGGTCACAGGGAACAAGCCAGGTGGCCCCAGGCTGCAGAGCCCCAGGAGAACACAGCCAGATGCAGGCCAAGACCAGGAAGCTTTGGCCTGAAGCGAGAAGAGTATGGTCCTCAGAACAGAGGATAGGGAGCCCTGAGGAACTTGGAGTTGAGATCCTGCATACCTGCCAGTGGGAAGCGCTGCTTTCCCACTGAGCCAAACCCCTAGCCTTGGGCCCCAGAAACTTCCCTTCCAGCCATGTCTCTTGGTGGTTCTAATGCACTGGGGAAGCTCAACTTCAGGAAACAGGGGCAGTTTGGAGTCAGCCAGCAAGTGCAGACCTTAAGGCTTGTTTATCCCAAAGATGTCAGATGTAAAGAATGTAGTGTGCCACCATCGAATGTTGTGAAGCTACAACAAGTAGGAGCACTCACTCCTGTGGGCCTGAGGGGGCTGTGCATCAGGAAACTCTTCTGGAAACACCAGGCACACTCTTGGGCCCACCTTTCTACCCCATCCTGTACACACCTAGAGAAATGCCCCTGCCATGCAGCTACAACAAGCACCTGGGAACAACACAAACACCCACTCATGGACCAATGACAGTGCATGTCTAGAACAGCAAACTACACAGCAGTGAAAAATGAACTAGAGGGCTTGGGAGTGGCTTGGTGACAGAGCCCAGTTACCCAGTACACATAGAAAGGACCAAGATTGCCCCAAGATGAACCTTTCGTATGTTTGGAGGTAGGGAAGCCTTAGAAGAGTCTAAACCACACACTTCCATGTGCATGAAGCTTAAAAACATCCCAAACCAAGCTGGGGGGCTGAGGCAGGGCTGCAAGCTTAGAGATCCTGCCAGGACCCCAGCTGACTCACCCTGAGATTCTATAGCTTTTATGACTAGCTAGGACTCTGATCACTGACTTCTCACTTATCTCTGGGTTACAAACTCAGAAACCAAGCAAAAGGATCATTTACTCCATGCCCAGGAAAGGGCCTATCGACCTCAGACTTCCTGTGTGCTCCATCCCTGGACGCACCTGGATTTTAAGCCTGAATTTCCGGATGCCAGAGAAGGCTTTCAGAGCATTCAGAGCTTGGATTTTGACATTGTTGTTGTTCTCGTCCAGCATGTCACCCAACAATCTGATGTCATCTGTCGTGCAAGCAGAAGCCTGGAGCATGTGTAGAGAGGGGAGTAGAAAAAGCTAGGTCCTGGAGCCCCTGCTCCCTGCCTTTGTCACCAAGTCCCCTCTGCAGACCTCTCCCACCAGTGGTCAGAGATAGGTGCATGGGGACTGCTAAGCCCAGGGGCCTCACCTCGGCCTCCAGCAGGTACACACAGCGGGTGATGCTATGCAGGACCATGCTCTTGGTATATTCGTCCTGCTTGCACTCCAAGGAGTTGAGGAGTCTGCGCAGCTCCCCCGAGTCCCGTCCGTGGCGCTCCCGCTCGATTGCCAGGCCTAGACAGCCAGCCCAGCCCAATTCAGGCTGTGGACTTTGAAGGAATGAATGGAAGGGGTCGGGAAGGGCGAGGGGGGCCTGCGAACAAGGTGACCCTTGCCTTTTCTGAAAAGCAGCCTTTCTGCCACATGCATGACCAATCATCAGGGGCAGTCGAACAAGGAGTGTACTACACAAGGGCGTTTGAATTAGTACTGTAAGGTCTGTCTTGTGTCATCCATTTGTCTATTTACTATCACACTTTTCTGGCATATGGCAGTAACAAGCTGTTTGTGCAACTGGTGTATGACAAGAATATTCCAGCAGATGGCATCAAAGGGTCTCACATATGGCACCCCCCCCCCTTTTTTGTTGGCAGAATCAGGGATTGAACTCAGGCCCCTGCACTTGCCAGGGAAGCACTTGTTCCACTGAGCCATCTCCCTGGCCCTGGCACCCCTTTTCTGATTCCACAGAAAAGAATGCCCTGTGGACTCTGGAAGCCCTGGGGCACGTCTGTCCCCAGTTTCTCCTTTCCTAAAGGTGAGGGCTGCTGGCACTGTTTCGAAGCCATGGAGGGACATCTACTCTCTAGGACCTTTGTCCAGGGTTGGGGTTCCACAGGAGGGAAGAGGGGGGTGTGGGAAGGAGAGAGGAACTTGGAGGAGTCACCTTCGGGCTCTCCCTCAGGGGCCACCTCGGGAGCAGCTGCCTCCTGGGGCACAGCCCTCTCCCCAGGGCCCGGACACTCACGGGCGATGCAGATGGGTGAGGTGGAACAGAGGGGTGGTTTGCATTGGATGCCGGCCCTGATGGCCTTGTAGAGCAGGTAGATGGCCCCAGCACCTGTGGCCAGGCCCACTACACTTTTGCGGATGTCCAGATGCCCCAGGCACTGGGGTAAGCTCTTGCCCATGTCTTCAGTGGTAGGCCCAGGGCTCTGGGGAGCTAGGCCCTGGGCCCCGGGAGGGGGCTTCCAGAACCAGAACTCTGGCAGTACCAGGAGCTATAGTACCAGAATTGGAACCTGGGCAACAAAGGAAAGTGGGTAAGACGATAGGACAGACAGCAGCAGCCCGGGGAGCGTGCTTGAGGGAAGGTTCAGCTTTGGGGATGCTGGAGGGAAGGTGGGGACCTAGGAAAATAAAAGGACCCAGCCAGTGTGAGGCTTTGGCTTCAAACCTGCGCCATGCCACCCAAAGCAGAACGGGAGAGCTCTTCACACCCCTTACCTTGGGGGCCCACTCCAGGGGGGCCTGCTAGCAACTCTGGAACCTGTGCTCCCTCCGTTAGAGGGCAGCAGAGGCCCACTTTTCCCTCCATCCCAGGCGAGGCTAGGGTACGTCCATGGGTCCATGGGACCCGAGTGGCCCAGCAAGAACTGCCCTTTCCTGGGCCTGTGTCTCTGCATTTGAAGAGATTCAGATATTCCTTCCTAAAGCTGCAGGATGAAGACGTGGGCATCCTTCACCCGCTTCAGACACGAGGGGCCTGATTTAGGTGTGTAAGCGCTCCACCTCCTCACTGTCCGGCTGAAGTCTGAGATTTCTAGAATCAGGACACGCTGTGGACACAAGGCCCCAGGCTGGGACCTCCACAGCAGGACCAGATGGGCAAGACCACACTCTCCCCTCTTCCCACTGCCTCCTCCCCTGTCGCTAGGACTGAACAGGGAGGGGACAGCTGCCCACAGTGACTGTCACTTTAGGATGAAAGGCTGGCTTGGTAGATCTGCGAATGGATCTCTCAAAACAAGGTCTCTCTGGTGTCCCCAGAGCGAGATGGGGAGTGCTGGTGCTGGTGGCCTGGCATCCTAAGCAAACACCCTCGCCGATTCTTTAAAGATGTCCAGAGCTCTTTCCTGACTGTGACCTAATTCTCTCCTTCCATATTTTAAAAACTGAAGACTGCACCCCAGGACTTCATATTGAGCCACACCCCACCTGTATTGTTTTTTTGAGACAAGTTCTCAGTCACAGAGTCTCCCAGTCTGGGCTCAAACTTTTGACCTTCCTGGCTCTCAGTGCTGGGATTACAGTTAGCCGCCACCACACCCAGTCTGAAGCCCGTTCTCCTTCAGCCCTCAAATGATTCAGAGGGACTGGGGGCAGCCATCCCTGCAAGCGCACTGTAACCTGTGCACAGCAGTCAAAAATTAAACACAGAGGGCTGGGGAGATGGCTCAGTGGAATAAGCACTTCCCTGGTAAGTGCGAGGGTCTGAATTCAATCTCCGGTTCTGCCCCCCAAAAATAAAAAAAAAATAAAATAAAATAAACAGGGGTGGGAGAGATAGCTCAGCAGCCTAAGGGCCTGCCTGGCAAGCACAAGGACCCGAGTTTGCTCTCCAGTATCACAGGCCATCGAAATCAGGCATGGTGGCAAACATCAATAATCCCAGGGCTGGGGAGGCTGAGACAGTAGGCTATGAGTCCAAGCCGCATAGTGAGACCCTGTGCCAAATAAATAAATAAATGAATCTAAAAAATAATTAAAACCAGAGAATGTCTATTTCTCTGTGTAAAGTCAGTAATGGCTGCTTTCCTGGGAATGGCTGCGAGTAACTTTTGCTTTTGGAGACAAGAGTCTTGCTTGGGTATTTTTCCCAGGCTGGTCTCCAGATTCTCCTGCCTCAGCGTCCTTGTAGCTGAGACTACAGGTATTTGCCATCATTCCCAGCAAGAATGAGTTTTCCATTCAAGATGATGATTTTGTTTTTCAGGGGATTAAAATTTATTTTACCAAAATGGTGATAATTGACAGTAGGTGTG
Source organism: Ctenomys sociabilis (assembly GCA_004027165.1). Lineage (NCBI taxonomy): Eukaryota > Metazoa > Chordata > Mammalia > Rodentia > Ctenomyidae > Ctenomys > Ctenomys sociabilis. The sequence goes on from PVKA01029406.1 coordinate 12,059, forward strand.
TCTTGACAGTCCTTAGGAAATGGATGGAAAGCAACTTTTTGGGAACTTCACCTTTATTTTTGTTTTGTGTCCAATCCATAAATCTGCACAGAGGGCAGTTTGGGAGACAACACACACAGGGCAGTGGTCTTGAGCTCCTTACCTGGCCTCCTAGAGGATCCGGACTGCCCTGGCCCCGACCTCTGTGCCATCCATGGCAGCATTTTACCTTCAGATCGGGTGATCTCCCCAAGTTTAGTGCGGAGTATCAAGGCGGGCTCCACACAGAGAGCTCCATCAAATACATTTTAGTCGCTGAGCTAGCTCTGTAATCTGTGCATCTCATTTTCCCCACGTATAAACTGAGACTGGTAAGACCCACTTCATGGGCTGTACTCAGCCCACAGATTTTGTAAATGTCGCTCTTATGAGAATTAGAAAAGTACTCGAGCAAAATGCTAGGTACCTTGGATTGGGGGGAAGGTCACCTTTGGCCTGAGAAACAAACCATTCACTCCTTCTATCTCCACTATCCAGCCCCCACTGCCGCACCCTGGTCCTCCAGACTGCTAAATCCCAGCTCCTGGCACCCACATCAGTGCCTTCCGTGACCCCGGAGTCCTCTTTGAAGCCCCCACAAATTCCTAACCCAGGAGCCCAGCCGAGACCCTGAGCTGCTTCGTTCCTAGGACCACGCAGCCGCCTGTAACCCCTAAGGCTTCCTCCTCATGCCCTGCGCCCTTACCCTGGCGAGGTCTCAGCCTCATTCGCCGCAGAGCTCCAGATACTGAGGCTTTGGGGGTGGGGGACGCTATGGGAAACCCCGGCAGCCACCACGGAGAGAGACCCCAGTTAGCCCAGCATTAGCGCGCTCTACAGCCAAGGGGAAACGACTCCTTCAAAGTCCACAGGCGTGGGTTCAAATCCCAGCAGGGTGAGGTTTGGATGAGTTCCATCGTCGCGGTCTCGGTTCCCTTCTCCTGAGCACGAACTGGGAAGGCGCAGCTGTCGGCGCGGAGCGGGGAACGTGCTGTCCCTCTGGGGCACGGCACGGGGACACCCGCCGCAGCCAGCCGGCAGAGCTTGCGACGACGGGCGATGGCGCCGCGTCCTGCACCGCTGCGACACCACCGCCTCCCGGGCCACCGCGTAGTTCTGCCGGGTAGCCGGGTCTGGGCCCGGGTGGGCGGGAGGCGCCCCCAGACGCCGCGGCCGGGGCGGAGCCTCTCCTCCCCGCCCCCCGCATCCGGCCCGGGCACAGGATGTTCTTTCGCTAGTCCCCCGCCCCGCCCCGCCCCGCCCCCGCTCTCACTTTCTGTCCGCTCCCCTCCTCCACGCCGCGCCCGCACCTTGCTTAACTCCTTGCTTACCGGGCTCCTTCACGGGCACTGCGTCTCCGACAGCTGCCCTATCCCGCGCGTTCCCAGAGCCGGGAGCCCTCGGGGTGGAGGGGGGCGAGCGCTCCGCTGACTCCCTGCCCCCCAGATCGCCAGGGTAGATGGGGTGCACGTACCCCGGGGAGTAGCGAAGGAACTGGCAGCACAGTTCCCAGAACCTGCGCCTCTGCTGGGACGCGAAGGGTCCTGACACTTCCGACCTCATCCTCCCTCCTCCAGGCCGGGCCAGGAAGCCTCAAGGATGCAGGGGCCTACGCCCCTCCTACACGTCACTGTTTCCAAGGCAACCTGGGGGTGCCCGAGGCTTGTGGACCACGTGGGATGGGGTGTAGCAAGGGCGGGTTTTTCGATCCTTTTCGTTCTTAGATAGCCAAGAAACGCCGTGAAGGAGAGCTTCTGTCACTCATTCATTCGACGTTTATGCTTAGCACCACGCTTAGACACCGGGATATGGCGCTGGATCTTAAACCTGGCCTCCTTTGGTTTTGTGAACTCGAGTAGGGTGGCCCCGCATTCCAGGCTACGTCCTCCAAACCGGTGCAGTTGTTAACAATGGACCTTTAGGTGCATAAAGCATCCCGAATAGCCAGCAGTTGAAGAAAGAAGCAAGCCCCCACCCAGTTCAGGGAAGGCCTGGCCCCGGGAGGACAATGGTCTGTTCCTCAGGCCACCGCACTTCCTCGGCACTTTGTAGTCTCTGTGATCTTTGTTGCTGATTCTGCGAGGTAAATATCCCTAGCACCTTTTACACATGAAGGAAGAAACTGGCTTCCAGAGAAGTTAGGAGGCTAAGCCAAGGCCAGCAGCCAAGTGTTACAACCAGGATCCAGGCCAGCTTTCTGTGGATCTGAGTGGCCTACCTAGTGCCTCCTCAAAATGAAACACGATATAATTGTCTCTGCCATGAAGGAGCTTTATGACCTATGGAAGAAAGGGTTGAGAATGCTGCAGAACATAATTAAACAGAAAAGACTGGAGGCTGCTCATAAAGCTCAGAGGAAGTTGACAAACCGATCAAACTGAAGTGTAGATTATCAGAGCATGTGGTGGGGAGGGATTTATACTGGGACGTGCCACCGGGTCACTGGTCTCCTTTGAAAATTTTGAGAAAATTAATAGGGCCCAAGTGAACATCAAAAAACCATTGTATGTGGTGGGAATGGGGAAACCAAGTCAAAAGACACAATTGGAAGGCTGAGAAGGAATCAGGCACTTGAGGAATATTTGCTTCCTTCCTGTTGAGCAGCAGGTATTGTACTATACACTCAGTGGTCGGTGAATAAACCCAGGTTCCTTTGCAGGGAACACACAGGTTAGCAGCTAGTGTGCCTGAGGCTGAACACACACACACACACACACACACACACACACACACACACCATAGTTGAGAAAGATCCCAGCAGGGTGTGTAGGAGGAATGAACAACCTGGGTGAGAAAGTCTGGCAATTTGGGCTAAAGGTGGAACGTAGGAGGCTGGAGCAATGCATTTTAAAATAAAAGCAACCAAGGGATGAGAGTGCAGAATTTAGTAGCAGAGAAAGGACACAGAAGTGGGGAAGCAGTTAAATTTTAATAGAGTGATGGGGGGACAAAGAGGGTCATAATGGGCAGTAGGGAGTGGCTGGTGTAAGGGCAGGAGAATGAGCTCAGTGACATTTGTACTATGGGACGGAAGGTGTCCCACAGGTGAGAACTGGGAGGGCCATAAGGCCCCCTTCAGAGAGTGTCCTGGTCACAGCCTCTGGGCAGCCACTGGCCCAGCATACCATCAACAAATGTCATTTGTCAGGCTAAAGGCTGTTGTAGAAGACAAATCCTGAGGATTTGGTGAGGGCTGGCCAGTGACAGCACGTGTAGGAAGAATGCCAGAAGGTTAAGGTGTGTAGCTCTGACCCGAGCAGGTGTCCATCTCTGAATCTCTAGTGACACTGCGAGCCAGTGGTGCCATCAGATGGGCCTGGGGACATGAAGCCCAGATGAGGCGCTTCAAAGCCAAGGTCTCTCCCCCAGCCCCACCCTCCAAGGCCCCGAAGCCCAGGCCTGTGTGCCTGCCAAGGCCTTCCTGGAACCTGGCAGGGGACAGCGCCCCTCCCTGCCTGGCTGGCACACTCTCCAGGCACAGGATGTCCCTCTGGGCATCTCACAGACATCGCAGGAGACCAGGGCATGAGACGCCTCCGCCCTCCAGGGCAGTCCTGCTCTGGGCCATAGGAGGCAGCATCAACACACGGAGGAGGAGGCAGCCCATCCAAGGCTGGGCAGCAGGCTTCACGGGGCCTGCTGTGGATTCAGGTGGGAGAGTGGGACACGGCAGAAAGGCGATCTCGGGTGCAGAGTCCCACACCACCTGCTTGCCTGCCTCCTTTCCTCCCACCCAGGAGGAACTCTTCAGGGGCCCTGTGGTTTTGAGGGGAGGGGACAGGAAGAGACTGAACTCCAGGTCAGCTGAGGACAGAGGTAAGGGTGAGCTTTGCCCTAAATCCTAGTTCTTCCAGGACCTAAGCCCATTGCCACCTTAAAGCAAACTCCTAACTAGCTCGGTCTGCGACTCACAGTGACATCCTCACGCTAAGACCTCCAGAGGGAGGCGTCCCAGAGCTCAGGAGGTGCCTGGCCACATTTGCTGGACGCGGCCGGGACTGCACCCCTCCCAGGTGGGCAGAGCCTGCTCTGGGTAGGGGACGGACGCGCCCTCCAGGAGGCGGAGGGCAGCGAGAGCGGCCACGTGGAGGTCCCACCGCCCCCGCCCGCCCGCGGGAACCGCCGAGGGTCGGGCTGTCGCCGACCGCAGGCTGCAGAAGCGGTTGGGCTGCTGAGCGAGCACGCCCACTTACCCAGCTGCTGAGTCAGGCTGTTCTCGCTCGCGCCCGCCCGCCTGGGACATTGTGTTCCAGCCCCGGCGCGCTGGCAGCCGGCCCAGGCGCTCACACCAGCCTCCTCGCCCCGTTGGTGCTCGCGGCTCGAGAGGCGTGCAGAGCCCCGTGGTCCCAGCCGGCGTCGCTGCGGGCCCGAGCAGGCGGCCGGGCGCAGGGGCGGGGGCTGGACGCGACACCTTCGAACGCCAGGGTCCCTGCCCCTCCGCACATCTCCAGCCCCCAAACACTCAGACCTCCCCACAGCCACCTGCGGGCTGGGTGGGACCCCCAGACTCGTGCAGGCCCAAGTATAGCACCGTTGTGGGGCAGAGAATGAGGGGTGTCCACTAGAGCCCAGGCTCTGCCATCGGTGTGCCCCTCCCTCCCAGCTCTCAGTTCAGGAGTCTGAAAGAGGCAAGCAGGGTACACCTAGGGGCAGTCACGTGACGACAGAAGCCAGTGTCGAGGCCCCCCTCCTTCCTCACCACCTTTCCGTGATCTTCACAGTGACATCCTCACGCTGGAGCACCGGGTCTCCAGTGATTCCAGCGCTGGCAAATCCAGCCCAACCCTTTGGGACAGTTTGGGAAACCCCTGGCAGGAGGCTGGAAGCAGGGAGAGTTCAGATATTGGCGAGTGAGCATGGGGGGCAGGGTGGGAAAAGACCACTCCAAACTGCCTCCAAAGCCTAACCCTTCCCTTTGAATACCCACACACCCTGAAACTTATTTGGAGCTAGAATTTCACCCTGTCCATCTTTCTGTTGTGCTGATCCTAAAAATGCCACCCTCTCCAAAGTCTGGAGAGGGACAAATGATTTATATGCACGGAAAGCTCGTGGTAGCTGGTCCCGCTAAGAAGTTTTGAAAAGTGTGACAGGATTCCTAAAGCCCTTGCCTTCCCTCCTTCCCAGCTCCACATCTGCCATGCCATGTCCCTGCCAGCAGCGCTGTGCTCCGTGCCTCACCAGCCATCCAGCTCCAGTTCACAAAGTGCCCTTGAAACAGGGCCAGCCCAATCGGATTCCCCTCTCATCCCCAGGCCTAGCACAATCAGTCTGTACCTTTCCCGAGCACAATGTGTGCCCTGTCTCCTATTCTAGTGATCTGTTTACTAATCTTGTCCTAACCAGATTAGAAAGTCCTTGAGGCAGAAACAAAGTCTGCTTCTTCTTTGAGTCCTCCTCCCTGCCCCCCATTTCATCTCTCCCAGGCCAAGCCCGGCACCCAAGTTGATGTTCAATAAATATGGGGTGTATTGAAATGATTTCCTGCCCTAAGGCAGTTGTCAGGCTAGTTGGAGAGACAAACACAGGGTGTGTGGGGTTAAATAATAACTGAAGCCAGCAGGTGGTAAGTACCAAATGTAGGTGACAGCTCTAGGGACAGAGAGGGAAGGAGGTGTTGATGGAAGGATCCAGGAGGTGCTAGGCCTCTGCCGGCTGTGTAGGAGGACAGGGGAGGGGCAGGGTAGTGCTGACTCACTCCAATTGACATCACCACAAATCAGCCTTCATGCTGGGCACGTTACATGCATCATCTCTGGTACTTAAGACTGGAGGAGATTTAGAGGGAGCAGGGGACAGGGCCTAAGTCTGGACCACCTAGGGCCACCAGGAGCCCAGGGGCGGCCTTGAATATGGCTGCTCCACCCTCTGTCCCTGGGCACTGCCTGTTCCCTGGCCTGCCACTCCTGCCTACTACACCCGAGTGCCCTGCTTGGCCCAGTTTTGGACACATTGTGGTCCCACCCTCCTGAACAACCAGCCGTGTGACCTTGGGCAAGGTACTTCCTCTGCCTCGCTGGTACAGACTGTGGCTCTGGGCTCTGGGCATCTGTATTGGGATGCTTGTCTACTCCCCCAGTCGCACCTGGGCTGGTGTGGTTGCCTTGTGCCCCTCTACCTCCCATGTGCACTGTCTGTGCCCCCCAGCCTGGAGCAGCTGAGAGAAACACTGGGTACAAAGTGTGAACGGGGATGGCTTCCTGTGGCTGCAGAGGGAACAGCGGGACTTTCCCTGCAGTGCCTGAGCTGGGGGAAAAGTGGGCCAACCTCCAGGGAACCTCTGCTCTCTTCCCGCCCTCCTCGGGGCTCCCAGCCCTCTAAAAGGCTGGTACAGTTTGTTACGCTGGGGCCGGAATGTACCGTGTGTTTCACATGGCCTCTGTCCAGTCCTACACTGGCCGCTTTATATTTATACTTCCTTCTTCAGCCGTGGCATCCTGCTGTCAGTCACCCCCTCCCTTTGCCCACCTCCCCCAGCCCCCATCGGATCATGAAGTGAGGCTCTGTCCCCATGGTCTCTGTGGGGGAAGGGGGTGCAGAGACAGCCCCAGAGTGGAGCAGTTGGATTGCCTGGTTCCCTTGCTTGCTTCCATCATGAGAACCTGCCACCTGGGGTCTGAAGTTTCTCTGGACCTTGGGGGTACCTCCTTCTCTCCCTGCCACCCTGTTTGCCTGGTGCTTGAGCAGTTGTCCTGAGCTCAGGGGAACTGTGAAGGCTCCTTGGAAACCACCTCCAGGATACTGGCAGACCAGGTTAGCGTGACTCTCCTCCATAGTGTCCCAGGGGACAGGACAGAAGCTGGCAGGGGACAGAGAACCACCCACCCGCTTACTCTAGAAGTCATACAGACCTAACAGAAGCTGTAAAAATTGGTTTGGACACTGGAGGTGATTTCTGGAGGATGTTCTGAGTGGTGGTCAAATTCATGCTTTGACCTGGCCTGGGACTGTTCCTGAAGAGACCCGCAAAGCCCAGTGGTGCAGTTGTAACTGGGTCCGGTGGCTGTGGGCTCTGACTCTTGGCCAACTTGGTCTGCCTGCCTGTATCCTTTACCCCTCACCCAGGAAGAAATCACCTCGCTGTGTTGCTTTAGCCCCAGGATCTAAACACCAGGAGCCCAGCCTGGGGTCCAGGGCTGTGGAACCAGTTGTATGTGACACCTAGTAAAACAGCAGTGACATGGTCTCTCTCAGGAGTTAGCCATAGTAGGCTTTGGGAAAAACAATGAACCCTAAATTAATTACCTATCCCACCTCCTTCAGAGTTGAATGCTCCTTGGGGGTCCAGCACTCCTCCCCTGCTAGGAGAATCAAGCTGCAAGCCAAAGTGCTCCTGGGGCTGAAGACCTCACTGTCTGGACTCTCCTGGGCTGGGAGGAGGAGAATTTCCCAAGTTGACCTGAACCTGGTGTCTATGGGCCTTTCACCCAGCCCTGTCACCTCTGGAGGGGATCACAACACCTGTGTTCACATTTATCCACCCCAGGCCACTGGATCAGGCTACCAGACACCCCATATTTGTCTGCCTGTCCTGGTCTCTGGCTTCCTGTCCTCTGTGGCTCTCCTGGGTACACTGTGTCCTCTCTGAGCTGCGGTTGCTTCCTGTGAGTTCTTTCTTCCTCTTTTATCCTTTCTCTTTCTCCTGGCTCCTTCAGTGTTCTGTTTATATGCCACCACCCATCCGTGTTTACTTTTATTTTTGTTTTTTAAAAGTATTCCCAATCCCCTGAGAAGTTCCCAGTGTCCCTCTGCCTCCTTTCACCCCCAACACCAGCTTGAGGAAGACCCTTCCATCCCTGCTGCCCCCCCATGCCTCTGCCATTCTGCCATATGGGACCACTCGGTGAGCACCTACTGTGTGCCTGTGCTAATGGACGCATTGGCACCTAAGTGGCAAAGCTCTGCCTCTGCACTGATTAGCACCCACTGTGCATAACAGGCATCTCACTTCCACCTAGGGGTGCCCAGTGTTTTGGGAATTGAGGACTGGGTGTGCCCTGAGCCAAGGGTCCAGGAAGGGCTCCTGTGAAGTCTGCAGAGAGTTGGGCAGGTCCATCGAGGGTGCAGCGTGTTCCAGGTAGAAGGAACAGTGTATACAAAGGCACAGAGGCGTGAAGCAGCCTGTGTCCCCCAGCGGGCACTGGGAGTTGTTTGGTCTGGCTGGACAGGGAGTCCAGGTTGGGGAGCTTGGGGAGAGGAGGCCAGAGGCAGGCAGGCCCAGATGGTGCAGGACTCCGTGTTCCAGCAAAGGGCTGACCTTTATCCTGCAGCAGCCGGAAGCCCAGGCAGCCTCATGGCTCCCTGCAGCCGGGAGCTCCAGGGCTGGGCGTGGGCCAGGCCCAAAGTGTTCTCCAAGCCTCCATTAACACGCATTTACTGCCCTTTGGCTCAGAAAGGCCTGTGGGAGAGTTCGTCACTCAAATACGCACTGTCTCCAAAGCTCATTCATTCATTCGTGCATGGTTAGCAGCGCTGATATTTGCCAGGTGCTGCTCTGAGAGCTGAGCCCGGGCCAGTGAGCCCTGCAGAGGTCCCAGAGCTTGCTCGCTTGCTGGTAGAGCAGAGGACAGGCCATAAACAACCAAAGAAATGAAACAAATTAGCAAGATAATGTCAGACCATGCTCAGCGCAAAGGAGGAAATAGTACAGTGATGTAATTGAGAGTGGCAGAAAAGGCTGCTCAAGGAAGATCAAGCCTAACCTGAGACCTAGAGGACACCAGCAGGCGCCCCCGTGGCCATCTGGAGGCTAAGACTTCTGCACGGAAGGAGCCACCTGTGCAAAGGCCCTGGAGCATGAAGCAGCTTGGGGATTTGCAAGCTGAAAGAAAGGTGGGGCAAATCCATTACTCTCTGCAAATACTGTGCAAGGACTGTCAGACCCCATTTTGTAGAGATGGAAACAAGCTTGAAATGATTAAGTTCTGTGGCCAGAAGCCAAAACTGGCAGCATAAATGTTGGCTGTGAAGCCCCCGCTCAGGCCAGACATGGTGGCCCACACTTGTAATCCCAGCACTTGGGAAACTGAGGCAGGAGGATCCCCATAAGTTCAAGGCCAGCTGGGGGTACATAGTGAATTCAAGGCCAGTCTCAACTATGTAGTGAGACCCTGTCTCAAAACACCAAAATAAAGTCATTGCTCATTATTCTACCAAAGCATCAAGAGATGAAAAACTACATGTCCTGAATTATCTACCCTCTTTTTTTTTTTTTTGCGGAACCGGGGATTGAACTCAGGCCCTTACGCCTGCCAGGGAAGCACTTATTCCACTGAGTCATCTCCCCGGCCCTTGTCCTGAATTATCTAAAGCTCTTGACCCATCATCCCCTAGACAGTCATGCGGGACCCTCTCTGTGTTCCAACTTAGTACTCCAGACCGTGTTTGCCCTGTGCTGTCACTGGGGTCCTAGACTGCTTACCGCTCTGCACCATTACAAGCCTCAATTTGACTAGGTGTGTTGAAACAAACCTGTCATCCCAGCACTGGAGAGGCTGAGACAGGAGGATTACTGCAAGTTCAAGGCCAACTTGGGCTATATAGTGAATTCAAGACCATCCTGGACTATATCACAAACCCTGCCTCAGAAAACAAACCAGCAAAAAGCCCTGGTTTCCCAGTCTGTAGGCAGGGGGAGGAACAGTGGCCATAGGATGCCTGCTGGCGAAATGAGATTGTGTGCCTTGAAGCAGGCCCCCAGCTCATGGTTTTTCTTGTCCCCTCAGAGGCCAGGGACAGAATGGTCCTGCTCCAAATCGATGGGGAGACAGAGAAGCCCAGAGAAGAGACAGCGTGAGCCCTTTAGGTAGGACACCACCAGGCTCTGTGGAAGACAGAACCGAAGTCTCTGCCATAAGGGCCTCTGCCCTTCGTCCCGCCTCCCCTCCAGCTCTGCTGGGACCCCACACTGACACATCTTGTACTTCCCGTTTCCAGGGAAATTCCTCTCCCGCTGCGCCACACCCACCCTAGAGGACCTCCCGAGCTCTTTGGCAGAGCGGAAGCCAGACACAGACAGGGACTCTGAAGCGACAATCCCCAGCCCTGTGTGGGTCAGGGGCCCCTGAGGGGCAGGAGGCCCAGAGCGCCAGCCAGGGCTGGAATGGGCTGGGACACAGAGCTTGTCAGGGGAGGAGAGGATCCTGTGCTGAACTCAACTTGTGCCCCTGAAGCTGCTCTCTCTGGACAGAGACCCCTCCCCAGGTCCCCAGCCACCCCAGCTTCCTGCTCTGGCTGTTGGGAGGCCCCACACCCACACACACCCCTCCCAACCCCCCCAAAGATCAGCTGCAGCCCAGGGTTGTACAGAGCCCTGCTGTCTCTCAGATCTCCAGCCTCTGCTCCACCCTATTCTTGGTCACCAACTGGTGAGTACTTTGAGGTTGCAAACAAAACCAAACTCTGCTTCCTGGGGCTCAGGGTGAGGGCTGAACCACCTGGGGTTCCTTCTAGTAGGAAAGCCATCTCTCCCCCTCTCACTGGGGACAACCCCCAAGCCCAGGCAAGACTCGCCTGGGGAGCCCGTGGAAACTCCCTCCCAGAAAGGGGAAACTGGTGTTTTCTGTTCCTTCAGCTCACCAGGACATGACCCAAGGTGGTGGCACGCACCTGTGTGCCTGCAATCCCAGCACTCTGGGAGGCCGAGGCAAAATGGCTGGTTTTGAGCCCACCCTGGGCAATTTAGTGACTTACTAAGACTGTGTCTCGCCAGGTCTGGCGCAGGCCTGTAATCCCAGCACTTGGGAGGCTGAGGCAGGAGGATTGTTGTGAGTTCGAGTCCAGCCTGAGCTACAAAGTGAGCTTAAGGCCAGCCTGAACTACATAGTGAGACCCTGTCTCAAAAAAAGACAAAAATAAATAAATAAATAAATAAAGACTGTCTCAACATTTATTTTTCCCCTTGAGACAAACTCTCACTCTGTAATTCAGGCTGGCCTTGAACTCACTATGTAGCCCAGATTGGCCTCAACTCAGGTGATCCTCCTGCTCAATCTCAAAAACAAACAACTTTTTAAAGGAATAAGAATGTAGCTCAGTGTGAAGGCCCTGGGTCCAATCCCCACTACAGGGATTTTTTTTTGTCTTTCTGAACTTAGGACAGAGTCTGCAGGGTCTCACTATGTAGATCAGACTCATAGTGATTCTCCTATTTTCAGCCTCCCTAGTGCTGGGATTACAGGTGCGCGTCACCACGCCCAGCCACCATGCCCAGTGTCAATAGCTGTCTCAATGAGCCCCATGGGCAGGGCGGGGCTTGAACAGCACACTGGGAATCAAACCTGGCTGTTGCAGTCTTCCTAAGCAGGCACTTTAGTCCATGGAGCTATCGGGCTGGCCCTATTATAGGGATTTAAAAAGACATAGTCAAGCTTGACACTGCACCTAAGGAAAATGCGAGGTTCCCAAACCCCACATACTCCACCAGATCCACACTCTCTGTGCTGTCACAAATCCATGGACCAAAAAACATTGTGTATAGAGGCAGCATGCCCAGACCGTGGGTGACGGGTTCCAGGACAGCTGTTTGGTGACCACAAGGCACTGTGGATGGATCACGGACTGCATGAGCTCCTTACCTTTTGGCCTGTTTCCTGGGGTACTGCTTTGTGATTCACTAAACTGAGTGTGTCTATTCTGAGACTGTTTCTGTGGTGTGCATCTTTTACAGTTAGCAGTTCCTTTTTGTAATTAAAAAAAAATCTTTTATTTATTTGGTACAAAGACTCGATACACAGCTCAGACTCATAATGATCCTCCTGTCTCAGCCTCCCCAGCACTGGGATTGCGGCATGTGCCACTGAGCTTGGTTTTGGTGGCTGGCAGTGTGCCCGGGGTTCTGGAGCTGGCACAGCATGTGGTACTGGGGATCAAATCCTGTTACTTACACTTGCAAGGCAGGTTCTTAGACCCCCAAGCAATCTCCCCAGCCACTAGTGGTTTTTGAGAATCTAAATACCCTGATAAGAAGCCGAATGAACAATTTTTTTTTTAAGTGCTGGTACTGGAGATTGAACCCAGGGCCTTTGCTCTGAGCTGCATCCCCAGATCTTTTCTATCCTTTGATTCTGAGGCAGAAGTTAGGCTTGAACTTTCATCACGTGTACAATATGGAGACTTCGTCAAATCTCTATAGGCTTGGATGCATCCTATAGTTAGGAATACAGCTGCTATCATAGAATAGGGAAGTGGAAGATACAGTTCATCATTATCATTATCATTATTAGTCTCTTTAAGATAGGGTTTCACTATGTAGATCAGGCTGCTTTGAGTTCACTTCGTAGCCCAGGCTGGTCTTGAATTCTCCACGATCTTCCTGCTTCAGCCTCCCAAGTATGGAGATTACAGGTGTGTGCCACCATGCCTGGCTGACAAATTCTTAATATGAAGAGCACTTAAAAAAGGAGAGTTATTTGAATTTGTAAAAAAACTACAGGTGGAAGCGGGGCGTGGTGGCACATGCCTATAATCCCAGCACTTGGGAGGCTGAGGCAGGAGGATTGTTGAGAGTTTGAGACCAGCCTGAGCTGCAAAAGTGATCTTAAGGCCAGCCTGAACTGCATAGGGAGACCCTGTCTCAAAAAGACAAAACAAACAAACAAACAAAAAAACCCAAAAACTACCGGTAGAATGTAGTGGTGCATAATTAATTGCAGTACCCTGGGAGGCTGAGGCAGTAGGACTGCAAGTTGGATTCCAGCTGGGGCAACTTGTTGAGTTACAGAGATTCTGTTTCAAAATAGAAAAGGAGGGATGGGGAGTTAGCTCAGTAGAATAAGCACTTCCTTGGCAAGCGCAAGGGCCTGAGTGTAATCCCTGGTTCTGCCAAAAAAGGAAAAAAAGAAAGAAAGAAAGAAAGAAAGAAAGAAAGAAAGAAAGAAAGAAAGAAAGAAAGAAAGAAAGAAAGAAAGAAAGAAACCTACAGCTAAAATACAGGGCACCCAGTCAAATTCAAACTAGAAAAGGACCAGGGATGTAGCTCCCTGTGAAGGTCCTGGGTTCAGGCACCATTGCAACAAGAAAAATAGCCAAAAGCAAAGGAATTGTCAAGGGGCTGGGGAGATAGCTCAGTTGCCTGGCAAGCGCAAGGGCCTGAGTTCCATCCCTGGCTCTGCAAAAATAAATAAAGAAAGAAAGAAAGAAAGAAAGGAATTGTCAGCCGGGGAAATAGGGGATTTGGGATCCAGCCTGGTTTCTTAGTGCTGGGAATCAGACAGTCACACTTCTTGGAGCAGTGAGGCTGTGGATGCAGCGGGGTGAAGGCAGTGAGGGAGGCCCCGCTGGCCTACTCCCAGTTCTGATAAGAGGTCCCCACCCCATCTCCTTCTCCAGCTGCTGCACTTTCCCCAAGGCCAAGGTTGGAGGAAGGGTGCTCTCAAGGACGTCTGGCCAGAGACAGTGAGGTTCCTTTCCTGCCTCTCTTTTGAGGGTCTTGAGGATTCTGGGTTCCTTCACTGCTTGTCCTGCCTGGAGCGGGAGGCTCTTAGGATGGAGAGGAGATAGCTCCGCAGTCTTCTTTCCCAAACGTAGCTTCCAGGGCTTACAGCCTGCTGTGGCTCTGCCAGCACTGGGCGCAGGAGGCCATGGGTGCATTTGGATTCCCCCAGGAGCCATGCTGGCTTCAGGTCTGGCAAGGCCTCTCCCCCTTCCCAGTGGAGGAGGTGAGAGCCTAGAGGTGGCTCTTTCTGCAACCAACTGCCAGCTGCTGGCCAAGAAAGGCAAAGCCTGGGGTGCAGCCCTTGCTGGAGATTAGAAAGCAACCAGAACAAGACTGCCAGTGCTTCGGCAGCTTTGTCCTGCAGGTCCCTGAGGGGTCTTAGAAGCATGTCAGCTCTTCTCCCAAGCATGAGAGAAGACCTCCAAGAGGCTACCTCTGCCCAAAGTAGCTTGTCTTTGGGGATCAGCTGTCGACTGGCAGGACAGATAGAATCGTTCCCATTTGGCAACAACTTGCCCCAAGGCAGGGCCTTCCACAGGGAAGCAAGGCCTCTTCTGGCTAACTCTGGGACACAGCTGAAGCGAATTCCTGCTCCAGCCCCGAACTCAGCTTCAGGAGACTGATCACCCCTTCCTCAGGGCACCTGGGACAGTGTGCCTTCCTGCTGGGGTGCCCTGGGCCAAGGTGGCTGCCCCAGGAAGGGACCCTAGGAAGGCTGAGAAGCACTACCACGGCCTGAGCAGGAAGAGTGGCCCACTTCCCTTCCCACCCATCCTCAGGCACAAGCACTAGGGCAGGATTCCTCCCTGGGCAGACATAGCAACACATAGACTGAGACAGATGCACTGCGACATGCGGGCACGGAGGGGCGGCGCAGAGGTGGTCCCCTGTGCCTATGGCACGTACGTGTGCAGCCTCCTCACATCTGGGGTACACACACACACACACACACCTCCAGAAGTGGCAGCTCGGGAGCTGGCAGCAGCATCTCAGCCAGGTAGCCCCTTTGAAGGGAAGGGTGATGTGTCACAGCCCCTCAGGGTACCACAACATCACTAGAGGCCAGCCAAGAAGAATTCTGTGGTGACACCATGATCCGATCTTCCCCGATGAGAAGGAAGACACTCGCTTCCCCTGAGCCCAGGTCAGTCGTGATCCCCAAGCAAGCGCCTAGCCTGGGCCCAGCGTGGGGCTGGCACAGGCACAGGAATGAGGAGAGCAGGACTGTCCTAAGTGCCTGCATGTCTGGGGACACCATAGAGGCAGAAGGATCCTGGGAATGCTCCTTTTCCCTGCCCCGTCCACATGTCACATCCCCCCTCCCCAGGCCTCCAGACTCACCATGCTGCTTATCCTCTGGGCCTGTTGCTATGCTGCACCTGTCCTCTGGAATTCCCTCCCCTCACTGACCCCACAGGGACCTCCCCTCCCCTCCCCTCTCCTCCACCCAACAGAGAGGAAACCTGGGACACTGAGTCAGCTGACAGTGGACATGGGGGGCAGGCCATGTAAGCAGGATTTCCACACCAACTCAGTGGGCGCTACCCACTGCACTACACTGCCTCTGGATGTCAGGAGCAAAGCAGCATCTAATAATCTGATGACTGAGTGAACTCATAAAATTTAACAATAAAGAAGTAGGGGCTTGTCTTCATTATGTAAGATATCTGCCATGCCAATGCTTTCTTTTCCTAGAACATATAACATGTCAAAGAACATAAAATTTGGAAATTAAAGTCCCATACATAATTTGTGTTTCAGGTATGGTGGTGATGGGTTCTGGAGATTGAACCCACGGCTTTGCACTGAGCCGTGTCCATCGCAGCCCTTGTCTTACTATTTATTTTAGACAGGGTCTTGCTAAGCTTCCCTGGCTGGACTTGCACTTTCCATCCTCCTGCCTCAGCCTCTCAGCGTTCTGAGATTCCAGATGGGCTCCATTGCCCACACCCGGCTCTTCCTGCTCTCTTTGCCCCACCCACAGACACCCACTAACCTGAAACTGGCTTCGCAGGGCAAGGTTGGCTTTGCCCTGTGCCCACAGGCCTGACTGAGTAGTGCTGAAGTTCAGCTTGAGGAAAGCCAGGAACTGACTCTAGGGCTGGACTCAGAAGAATGTCACAGGTGTCTCCAAGGCTCCCCAGGGGGCCTGTACAGCCCTGCTGTGGCCAAGATCCGGGATACAGGACAGTACAGGAACGGCCCTAAGCTCTCTGAGAGCCAGGCTGGGACAGGATACAGCACAGGCTCCTCACTGTGGAGGGGCAGGTGGGGCAGGGACAAAACAGCCAGAAGGCAACATGACAGCCACACATGTCGTCCCAGCTACTTGGGAGGGATCTAAAAGCCTGGAAGATGGCTTGAACCCAGGAATTTAGGGCCAGCCTAGGCAACACAGCAAGATCCTGTCATGGAAAAACTAAATAGAACCAGCTAGGTGTGGTGGTGTACATTTATAATTCCAGCACCATGGAAGGCTGAGGCAGGAGGCTCACAAGCTCAACCCTATCCTGGTCAACTTGGCAATTTAGCCAGACCCTGTCTCATAATTGAAAAAAAAAAAAAAAAAAAAAAAAAAGGAGCTGGGGATGTTGCTTAGGGTTTAATCCTAGGGCTGGCAAACAAAACAAAGCAGAGCTGGGGTTCTGTCCTGGAGCTGGCAGAACCAGTGAGTGGCTTGCTAGCAAATCCTGAGGGCCTGGAGGATTCTCTCTCTCTGTCTCTTTTTTGTGGTACCTGGGATCAAACTCAGGGTCTTGTGCTTGCCAGGGAAGCACTTATCACACCCACACACACACCCACACACCCACCCACACACCCACCC
>PVKA01029407.1:0-28342 GCA_004027165.1 Ctenomys sociabilis
GATCAAACCCTGGCCTCTTCTTTTCTTTTTTTTGAGACAGGGCCTCATTTTGCAGTTCAGGCTGACTTTGTACTTGCTATGTAATCCAGACTGGCTTTGAACTCTAAGTAAACCTCCTGCTTCAGTCTCCAAGTGCTGGGATTATGGACAGGTACCACCACACTCAGCTATAACTTCACTCTTGCTGAAGACATTGCAAACATGTTCTGTAAAGAAATTCTAAACATTATATTCTACTTAAACAATGTAAATTCTTATTTATCAGTCAGCATCGGATATAATGACTATCTCTGTTCTTTGTCAACTGATAGGGAAATAAGACGTCTTTTGTATTTTGTTAAACTTCCCTCTCTATTATCTATGTATCTCTGTATCTATATAATCTATGTGTGTATCTATCTATGTATTATCTACCTATCTATGTACCTATCTAGATATCTATCTCTGTGTGTATGTATGCATCTATCTATCTATCTATCTATCTATCTATCTATCTATCTATCTATCTATCTATCTACCGATCTATCTATCTAGATAGCTTTTGTCAATGAGTAAACCATCCCAAAAAGTAAAACAGCAAACATTTATGATTTATTATTATAGACCCTGGGACCTCTGGAGGCCAGCTAGGAAGCTCTCTGTTCTAGCCTGGATCTTTTCGATCATCTGCTGCCTCGCTGGCACTGGCAGTCTCACATGGCTCCCTCACTGTGCTGGTGTTGGTCAGCTGGCCTCCAGTAAGCAAGTACTTACTGGCTTGCCTATTCCAGTGGTGTCTCAAGTGGGTTGATCTAGGCTCCTCCTCAGGGAGATCTTGAGCTCCTGTGAGGAGTGGAAGAGTACAAGAAGTACACTCCAGTGGACAAACACCACCCCAGCCCTCTGCTGTGTCCCTTCGCTAGTGCTTCCTGGCCCAGGGAGGCCCATGGCAAGCGGAGACCCAAGGGCAGGAAAACAGACTCCACATCTCATGGAAGGAAATGAAGATGAGAGGGATCATTTGTTCACCCCACTGAGTTTGGGTATTTGTATTTCTTCCTCTGTGGTTTCCAGTGACTTGTTGATTTCTATTTATTTATTTATTAAACATATTAATGTTTTACACATAGTTATTTCTCCCACTTGGTAGTTTAACTGTGTTTATGTAATATGCTTTCTTTTTCCATGTAGAATTTTTTGGCTTTTACTGATGTCAAATGTCAGTGTTTTCCTGTATAACTTTAGATATAATTATGTTTTTAAATGACCAAAGTGTTAGTTCTTGAAGCCAGAAATCGTATTTGGTTCTCCTCACCTACTCAGTGCAGCACAGAGCCCAGCTGAGAGGGCTTAAGCAATTACTTGTTGAATGATCTCATTGATGAAATGATAGTCCCACTCATTTGTGCAACCGCCAATTCTCTCATCAACATGTGGCACAGACCTATTATGTGCCAAGCATGTGCCTCCTTAGGGAGCACGAGGTTAAGGGGAATGTGGCAAGTGCCTGAATGAGGAGAAAAGCCCAGAAAGATTGTGCATGGATTCAAAGACAGTCTTCCCACACCACTTATGCCCTTTGTAGCTGGATGAATTTGATTAACTTAGAGAGAACCCTCTACTAGGACTGAGTGAACGGGGAAGAGTATTATTGTCAGGCTCAGTGGAATCTGTGAGGAGTGCAAAACTCATCTCTGGCTATTTCTGTTCCTTTTGTTGTAGACCTTCCTAACTTCTGGCTGCCTCTCCTCAGTGTCATTCCCTTCTTTCCCTGGTTTCTCCAAGCTTCTGGATTCTTCAGGTCCATCCTGCCAGATTTGTACATATCCCAGTTTCCCGCACTCTAAGGATTTGGCTATGGAGTGAAAGAAAGGACCTGGGAGAGAAATAAGAACTCATGGGCTGATCTGCTACTATACTGTATGTGACAAAGAATCAGTCTCTTTTCTATAGGCCTCAGCCACTTTTCTTTTTCCTTTTAAACAGTGAGACTTGTCTAGGCAATCTCTAAAGTCTCATACAGTTCAAACAATCCTTGCTAGGTTAGCACCACACTTCCTCACTTCCTCCAGCCTCAGCTGCTCTACGAAGGGAGCTTGCTTATAAATGTGCATTTGTGCTACATGTTCAATAACGGATGAATGCTGGGCCTATTCCCTGGATATACAAAAGTTTCCCACTAGTTTCCTGATCCTGATTCTAAGTAGGACTTGAGTTATTCAGTCTGAGTGGAAAATTTCTGGCAACTGAAGACAGAAGAGTATGCCGTTGCCTTCAGCAGACAGACAAGGGCCCCAGTTGTTGGGAAGTGGGTTGTGAAGCTGTCGTGTCCGTGGGGGAAACTGACTTAGCCCAGGTCCTGAGTAAGAATAGGTTGTGGGTAGACACAGCCTAGTCACATCCAGGACACACAACTCTAAACTCCCTCTTCTGCAGTAAAACATTAGTAATTTCCTTATTTACAGTCTTGAGCATTTTACTATCATCTCCTTAATTTCCCAACATATTCTTGGAAGAAGCCTGGAGAGGGAAAGGCAGGGCTAAAAGACTTACTACACATGCATAGAAGGATTGTGGAGAAATGCAACAGAGAGATGAAAGTGTCAGAGAAATGCCTGGAGATCTTGGGGAAGGCAAAAAGGCAGAAAAGATGCTAGAAATACTTTAACATAAGGTTGATAGAGAAATGACACCAGTAGGTCTGAGGACCCAATATACAAAAATTAATGCCAAGATAACTTAAGGATAGGTTTAAGATTATGGCAGAAGTGAACCCTATTGAATATTAATTCATTCTTTGAAACCCTACTCAGTAGTTACCCTTTTGTCTGGGTAGGAATCTTGTTTTAATCTTCTATTGCTCTAGCTTTGCTTTAGTTAACTCCAATGGTCAGTTGAACTAAGTATCCACAAACCTTCCCCCAATCCAAGTTGTCTGATGGTTTACCACTATGTGATCTCACAGAATCTTGTAGTTCTTCACAGTGCCTATCATGGTGCCCATGCCATGTTTATTAGTGTAATTAACTTTTTGTCACTGTCTTTCACCCTGGCATGTAAGCTATGGAGTGTTGAGATCACGTCTGCTTGACTCCTTGCCGTCTCTCCAGGGATAGTGCAGGAACCAGCACATGGGTGCTCAATAGATTTGCATAGTAAGTAAATAAATGGACATATGATGAAACAATGAATGCATATTAAACAGACTTTTCCATTTGCTAAATAGTTTTTAAAAACAATTAAAATTCAGGCAATTCTACCAGCTACCTTGAGTAGCTTTATTCTAGGGATGGTTTTGCTGACTCCTTTTCATTTTATTGCCAATACTTTGGTTTCTGAGGTGTTTTTGGTGAAGATATTACTAATTTTCACCTCAAGTGTCCAGAACTCTTTATAGCTACAACTGTTACAAAAGTGAGATAATCATGAACATTGTAAAAACATTTAAACAAATCTAATAATGAATCATGGGTGGGGACCAGATGCATTATTATAAACACATATTAGTGAAATTCCACCCAATACAATTGTAAAGTAGTAAGAAGTGCAAGGGAAGAGGTTCATGATGCAGTAATTTAACTTGCTGTTTCCTCAAAGCTTGCCAATGTTCAGGATCCCAGAATGGGGTTAGTAAGAACGTGACCATGTGCAGCTGCCCTGAACTTGAAAAGGGGGTAGGAAGCAGGACTGAGGGAGTGGACGTGTCATGCTGGCGTGGAGTGTGCTTTTGCCAATATGCTGCTTAAATTTCATTCCTACCTCAAAAGTTAGCAAAATGAGTTGAAATTTGTAACTGTTAAGGTTTTGTATGTTTCTTCTTAAGTAAATCCACCTCCTCAAATGAAATCTGATGTGGAGCTCACATGTAAAAAAAAATAGATAAATAAAAATGGAAGTTGAACAGCTCTGGGCTGTATGGATGGAGACAAAATGGAAGGATGCAGGCCTGAATCAGCTTAGTTCTATTATATGGGTATTGACTTAGGTACAAAATAATTTCTATGGCTTAAAAAAAAAAAACATTTTCATATCATAGTTGATGGCTCATTACCCAAAACAGCATATAAGAAAAACAGCACAAAACAGTAGTTAAATCATTACAATGTGATTAGTGATAAAATATTACTGAGAAAGATTAGATAATATTCAGTATAGCACAGAAAATTCAGTGAACAAAGTATTTGAGGCTTTGCTATGCTTTGTTTGTGAGGATAGATTTGTTAACTTGGTGAATACCATGCTACACAAGTATTTCCTTTCAGACAAAAACACACTTTTATTCAAAGGCTGTAAAGTGTTGAAGAGATCTTTGCTATAGAAAATAGTATTGTATTTTTTGTGTAATCGCCCTAAGCTGGCGATTGAGCTTAGGGCTTTGTGCCTTCTAGGCAGAGGCCTTATGCTCCTAACCCTAAAAAATAGTTTTCTCCCCAAAATACATAAGATGTGTAAAACTCAGTATACATCTTCCTTATAAAATGCTCTTTACCTTAATGATAGAAATAGAAGTTGAACTAATTAATGAATTTGATCAGAGCCCCCAGGCTGTGGGAGTGATGGAAGAAGTTGGCTCCAGTCCCTAACATGATGTGGAGGAGGTAGGGCCTTAACATAATGTAGGAAAGGTGTTAAACTCTGGGCTGGAGCTGACATGAGCCCAGATGGAAAGTGTCTTTTGATAATTATTTTAGAAAATATGTCTCTAAATAAAGATTCCTTGGATGGCATCGTTAGAGCTGGTGAGGTCAGATTTTTCATGGTATCAACATCAGATGGAGAAATCATGAGCCACAGTTTTATCTATTGGTCATGACACCTCTGCTCTCGTCTCTTTGAAAGGCTATATTTATTCCCTGTTCCCTTCTTTTATTTTAACCGTTTTTCAACATTATATGATGGCATCCCATTCCCCATTACTAGTCTAAAGAATAGAGAAAGAAAATGCATTCATTGCATATAATCCAAGACTTGGAGTGAGAAGCGAAATAAATCATGAGACAGAAAGAGACACATTTTCTGGCTCTTGACTCCCTTCCAATTGCCCCCTTTTAAGGGAAGAGGAACATTTACTATTTTATTTTATTTGTGTATTTGGTAGAGGGTCTCACTATGCAGCTCAGACTCGTAGTGATCCTCCTGTTTTCAGCCTCTCCAGCGCTGGGATTACGGGTACCACACCCAGACGAGGTCATCAGCTTAGTGTGCCCCAGGGGTGGGGTTGGCATGGCATGTGAGACTAGAGATTGAACCCCAGTCCCTGTGCTTGCCTAAGTAGACACTTAGTCTGCTAAGCTATCTCACCAGCTCTAATATTTACTGTTTTGCATTTAATATTTATGTGTGGGTACTACTCAAGTTGTTCAAAAGCCAGTGCATGAAAGTATATAGAACAAGTCTTCCCATCACTGCAGCTTCATACAGATGCTCCCGCTGTTTGTGTTGCAAGTGGTGCTGCAAAGGCCAGAGCTCAGTGGTCAAAAAAGATTGTTTGGAAGTAGGGCACCGAATTAGGTACCAAATGTAGTCATGTCTGGGCTCCTGGTGTACATGATTTCCTTTCTCTCTTGAGAGCAAAGGAGGTAGTTGGGAAGAGCAAGAAGAAAAAGAAAGCAGATCTAGAGCTTAGACAAACAATTTGTAGTTTAAGTATTTTTCAAATCAACTGTTTTATCTATTATTTCCTAAAAATCTCAAGTAAGCTACAGTTAGGATCAGTGCTGGGAGTTCAGAGCAGATGCCATGATTTTGGCAAATCTCTCAAATGGCCCTAAAAATGGGGCTGGTTGGAGCTAGAGCCAGAAGAGCGGCAGTGTTTCCTTCCTCTGGTGATGCTCTTTGGAGCATGCTTGGAGTGCTGAAGGCAGGAGAGGAGGTGGTGCTCACTCAGAGCAGGGCTGGATTTGCCTGTGGAAGAGGAGGTGTGTGCCTATGTTATTTTTGGAAGCTGTAATACTGCTGTTGGGTTTCCCAGCTCATCTTCTCTTGCAACACTTTTATTATCCTAACCTCTGCCCTCCTTCCTGAGATATTAAAAGTTACTAATGGAGTGAAAATCAGATGGATGCTTTGAGATGAAGCCTGGGAAACCTACTGTAGGGGGAAATTCTCCCTTGATCTCACATATAAAATCCAAGTATAAGTCCTGTTCTGTTAACTTGACTTTAAAAGCAGATTGTATGAGGATTTCTGTATTTGGCATAAGCAGGGATGCAAATAAATTCTAAACAAATACTAATCAATCTGAAATACTCAGCAATCATTGAATTTAATAAAAAATGGCAACATTTGTTTTTGCTGCCTATAAACTTAGACAATGTCATGACTGAAATATGGGCAAAGAGATTAGTTTATACTGAGGAGAGCACTTTTGTTTTTAATTTTATTGTGTTAGAAGTAGGATACAGGTAAGCTGATAGAGCTTGACTAGGAAGATCTAAAATAAAATTTGACCAACCATCCATCTATCCAGCCCTCCATTCAATGTATTCGTGTCTTCTACATATTGAAGTTAGGCAGGACTTGGTAGCTCACACCTGTAATTCCAACACTTGGGAGGCTGAAGCAAGAGGATCTGCATGACTTCTAGGCAAATCTTGTCTAAATAGTGATTTCAAGGCCAATCTGAACTATGTAGCAAGACTCTGTTTCAAAACCAAAACCAAAAACAACCAATGTAAATCTCAAGTCCTAAATTTCTATTCCTGTGCAAAACAACTTTAGTCATTACCCTCATGGAACTTTCTAAAGGAAGTGAGAGTAAATAAATAATCACTAACTGTAGTACTATTTATGAAATAGTAGAAGATAATGGGATGAGATTGTTTAGGTACTATAGAAAAGACTAGCAGAGAAGCAATCAGTGAAAAAGCGACACATAAGTGGGAACCCAAAGGATGAGCAGAATTTAGCCTTGTCAAAAGTAAGAGAGAAGCAGGCTAGGCTAAAAAAAAATCTCTGCAAGTACAAAGACTTGAAGTAGGAAATAGCATGGTGTATTCAAGGACTGAGTGAGCTATTAACTCTGCCTTTAGTAGCTGTGCACAATTAAACAAACTACTCTGTTTTTGAGACCTGAGCTCTTCATATTTGTGATTGAGCTAATGATGCACATCTCTAAGTGTTGTTGGGAGAATGAGTGGGTGTTAAATGAAGTAGCAAACTGCAATATAGGCAAGGCTATGGCATGCATGCCACAGCAGGCTGACTGTGTCATTGAATGCTCTGAAAGGTTCACCATCACCAGCATGCAGTACCCTTCAATCACCTGATGAGCATGTACCCAAAGGCCTTTGAGACTAGCTGGGTCCCTATCAGCCACCATGTGTAATCTTCTGGGTCTCTCTATATCATTTTGCACAGACTTATGAGTCAGACCTCACTGCAGCTGGAGGACATTTTCTGTCCCTGATATGTCCATATTTAAGAAGAGAGAAAAAAGCAGATTCCATTTGCTCATGTTAGGCAAGAGGACAGGGAGAGGCTGAGAAAAGTAGATGTGAAGGTGGGCAAGGAAGAGAAACACTGGGAAAGCAAAATGAGAGCATTTTCTTTTTAAGTGTGTGGTGTCATTTATGGAATATATATGGAATATATTCATGGAGTAAATATTGAGGGTTTGTTTTAGGAGATAGACAAAGGAAAATTAACCATGATCACTAGAACTCAGTCAGTAACTGACAGCACTTGGCAAAGTATGGATTTTCTTATTTGGTCTTCATGAGAATTCTGAAAGGTGGTCATATTTACACCATTTTAAAGAAGATACAAATGAGGCTTACAGGGAAATGTAGACTTCTCTCAGCTGTTGTTCCTCTCTTCTTGAAAAATTTGAAGTGGAACTAGGCAACTTTTTGAAAATGATGCTTTGTAGTTACTGTATTTACTTAGTATGTTTCTTGATATACTTTATTTTAGAGTTACTACACTAGCATCTAGTAATTAATAATGACCAATGATGATAATTATTGTGAATAATAATGACTGTGCCATGATCATTAATTTATCCCAACTAAATATTTACTAAGTGCCCAACTGTATTTCAGGCAATATAGTGTATAGCTACAGTATGCAACTCATTTTGGGCAATGAAAGGGTTAGGGCTAGAAGTTAGGGGTTAAGGTTAGGGTTCATTTTCTATTGTGGATAGGGTGTGCAGTGGGGCAAGGGAGGTTAATGAAATCATGATGATGAAAGATCTTGATGTATGTGGAAGATACATGCAGGATCAGAATAGTATTTTATTTTAGTGTTTTGGCCCAGTGTTTTGGTACTTTGCACCACTATGCCTGGCCTTGGTGGACCACTCAGAGCACCCAGGGTGGGGCTGGCATGGCATGTAGTTCCAGGAATCAAACCCTGGTCCTTGAGCTTATCTAGGTAGGTGCTTAGATGTCTGAGCTATCTCTGTGTCCCAGAATAGCATTTTAGCAGGACTGCTCACACAACTATTTGTCCTTTTTTCTCTCTTCTTAAATACAGACATATCAGGGACAGAAAGTGTCCTCCAGCTGTAGTGAGGTCTGACTCATAAGTCCGTGCAAAATGATAGAGAGACCCAGAAGATTACACACGGTGGCTGATAGGGACCCAGCTAGTCTCAGAAAAGGTTTTGGACAAGATCAGTTCAACCTGTGAAACCACATTAATAGCATTGGTCATGTATTATATGCTCTTTCCTTTCAGGAACAGTGAAAGGTGCCATGGACTTGATCTTGATCAATTCCCTACCTCTTGTATCTGATGCTGAGACCTCTCTCACCTGCATTGCCTCTGGATGGCAACCTCATGAGCCCATCACCATTGGAAGAGACTTTGAGGCCTTAATGAACCAGCATCAAGATCCACTGGAAGTTACCCAAGATGTGACCAGAGAATGGGCTAAAAAGGTCACTTGGAAGAGAGAAAAGGCTAGTAAGATCAATGGTGCTTATTTCTGTGAAGGGCGAGTTCGAGGACAGGCAATAAGGATACGGACCATGAAGATGCGTCAACAAGGTATTATGTCCCTAAATTATGTGCAGGCAAGGGCCACTAGGCATATACACATGCATGCACACTGTCTGTCTGTCTGTCTGTCTGTCTGTCTGTCTGTCTGTCTCTCTCTCTCTCTCTCTCTCACACACACACACACAGTTTTGGTAGCTGTACCCTCAGCATCTGCATGAATTTCCTGAAAGTAGAGATTGAAGACCATGCCTGTCTCTTCCTAAGCATTTCTATCTCTGGTACAGACAATATTAGAAATGAAAAATAACCCACTCATTTCAGTTTCTTCCCTACATGTCCCAACTTCACCATATGAAATAAGAGTATATGACATGTTTTACTAACAACTCCATGAAACTTAAGGAAGATACAGCTCTGCCACATATATGTAATATGGAAATCACAGCAGTTAAAACAACTGTCTATTGCTAAATCATCAGCTACTTTGAGATTTTTCGATTGATACTTTTTGTTTGTGCCTAGCTGCTCTGAATGGAAGTTAACATTGTCAAGAGAAAATCATAGCTCAAATAAAAATTTCAAAAGGGAAACTTCTGTCAGGAACTTGCTCTCATTGGTTACTTGCTATCTATTGGCTATCCTTTGCCATAATAGTGCCTGTAACATAACCACAACTCAAGGCGGCACATAATACGCATTTGCAGCTAGTGTGTCTGGGTCCCCTGGGCTGACTACATGGCTGTGCTGCAGGCGGCTGGGCTTCCTCACATGCGGGAACTGGCTTGTTGCATGCTTATCAGCCTGGCTGGGTCTTGGGAAACTTGGCTTGGTTCTGTGCATCTGTTATTCTGGAGGAGTGAAGCTGGGTACACCCTCATGGAGATGGCACAGAAGGCAAAAGAACAAATAAAAACCTGAGGCTTTTAAAAATCTAGGCTCAGAATTGCACATCATGACACATTTCATTGCCTAATTCAAGTCAACTTGCTGAACCATAGAAAGAGAGACTGCTACAAATAAATGACAAAGAGCAGAGACTTAGGGAAGGGTGAGAACTTGGGAAATCTTTGATGGCTCCCCTTTGGGAAGGATGCCAGGATTTAGTTTTAGCAGTTAAGTATCTAGGTTCCTCTCAGAAAATAAGAATTTTGAAGGAGGATTTGAGAGCCTTCTCCTTGAGAATATTCCTTGCTACCATGCCACAGGCAGTAACAGGATACAGCCTTTATCCCAAATCCAAGCCAGATCCTAAGCTAAATTTTTAAGCCAATCACCCATTTGATGGTGAAATCAAGATAGTGTTGCAATATTACTTAATACTTATGTTGTATGACTCCCAGGACTGGAAGGGGAAGTAGCCTCCCAGAAGTTTTGACGGGAAGAAGGGTACAGAGTTCCAGGGTGGTGCCTCCTGAATGATTGGCCCTTCATACATTATGACTCATGCCTCATTTATTGCTAAAGTGAGTCAGATAGCTGCACCTAGTTGGAATGAGAGGGTATTACAAACTTGAGTGGCAAAAACGGGTACAGAGAAAGATGAAGAAAGGGGACCCTTTCTCCCTCCTGCCATTTTGTTCCCACTGGAATACTCTGGCCTTTTAGGAGTAACCATGTTCTTTGGGTTCTCATACCTAACATAAAGTCTTCTCTTGGTTTTGGGATTAGCACTGAACTCAGGGCCTTTGCACTGAACTATGTCCCCAGCCATTTTTTAATTTCTTAATTAGACTTAGTCTCCATAAATCATGAAATTTCCCAGTGTAGGCTCAAACTTGGGATCCTCCTGCATCAGCTTCCCAGAGTGCTGGGGTTAACAGGTATGTGCCACTATGATAGATTTTATATTAAAGAGTTGTTTCCCAAATTAATATTGTCTAATCACAGGCCCTCAGTTCTTTAGAGGTTATTTTTTATTTTTTGTCTTTTAGAGATAGGGTCTCACTATGCAGTTCAGGCTGGTCTTGAACTCACTTTGAAGTCCAGGCTGGCCTTGAACTTCCTATGATCCCCCTGTCTCATCCTCCCTAGTACTGAGATTACAGGCCTGTGCCACCACATCTAGCTAGAGGTTAGGTTTTTAATTTAAAAAACGGATCTAGGTAAGTAATACACCTGTATAGATTTCTGACTTGGCAGTTTCTACATAAAAAATTCTGTAGGGATTTTTTCCCCTCAAAGTCAAACATGCTTATCATCACCTATGGGTCTTGTTACACTGCAGACTCTGACTTGGTAGGTTGTTAGAAAGTCCTGAGATTGTGTATTTCTACAAAGGTCCCAGGTGACAAGATCCTGCTGTACAATCACAGGTAAAACTTGGAAAAGCTAGTCCGAGGTTCACCTGAAAACATTTCTTTGAATTTCCTAAAGGTAGCAAGCAGAAAGATTTTAAGGTCAAAAAGGATCAAATAGCTGTTCATTATAAATGGAGGAAAGGATTTTCTTAGCAAAACTATTATGCTCTCCCTTAAATGACATGTAGGCAAGTGGGAAAAGCGTGCAACAGAAATTCCCAGGAATTCTGCTCTCGGTGAAGGAAGAGGTGGAGAAAAGGGATGTGGGGTGAGCCAAAGCTATCATGGCTGATGGTCAGAGCTGCTATTTTTCACTTGGGTCATGTGGGTTTGACTTGTGTAAAGAAGAGTGCTCTGCTATTTTTTTTGTGTGTGTGTGTGGCAGAACCAGGGATTGAACGCAGGCTCTTGCGCTTGCCAGGGAAGTGCTTATTCTACTGAGTCACCTCCCCAGCCCACCCTGCTGAATTTTTACCATTGGAAGGAAGAGGGACTGGGTCTGGCACTCCAGAGGTTCATGGGAATGAGGTGTGATGCACCATCAGGCCCCTGGGGCTGCGTATGTGTAGGCATGTGTAGGAGTGACCAACTGTGGAGCATATTGAATCAGGACATTGACAACTGTGGTGGTCTCTCCAGACTGAGAGCTAAGTCTCCACAGGCAAAGGAGAGCTTAAGGCCAGCCAGTCAAGGCATGGGGGGGAGTGATAGTGGAGACAGACTGGTGTTTAGATTCATACTCACTTTCTTTGAATTTTTTTCTCTACCACTCACCAGCTGTGTGGCCTTAGGGAAGTTATTTAACTTCTACTTGTCTCATTTATTACCATTTATGAAAGGAAGGTAATGCCTACAAAATTCCATTAAGTTTTAAATAAATATGGTGTATGCATGAAGTGAGTTCCACACATGCCATAACTTACATGCTTAAAAGCTTGTATAAAGTGAGATATTGCCCAGCAAGACACATACTAATGATAGTAGTTGGTAAACGGAATGTGATGTTCTTCTGCTAGAGCCTGTATTTGCAATCACTGCATTGCACTTTCCGTGTCATTCTCAGTGTTAACCATTCACTCTGACTTTGAGCCCTTGTTTTATAAGCTACAAATGATTCTGTTTGAAAAGTTAAAAAGTAATCTGGGCACATAGTAGAGACCAGAGTAGAAGCCAGAAATGAATTTGAGCCTTGCTTTCATCTGAGTGCCGTGGCTCAGGGCCAGTTATTTAAGTAATTGAAATTATTGCTTTTCCTTGTTCAAAAAAGAATGTATGGAATTATCATATACATTCAAAAATCAAATGTCTAAACTTAAAGATTACTAACATTATCTTGTTCACAAATAATGAGCCAACAACTGTTATGTTTAACACTATCATTATTATAGTGTCTGGAAGTTATAATTTAGAGGAAGTACTGATTTCCCTATCCAACTGTAGAACTTAAACAGATCATGCATTAACATATTTGCAGAAATATGTACAAAATAGAAAAATAGACAGCATTTTTCTCCTGTATTTTAACAACAGCAGCATCTTCAGACCTGTAATTGTGTTCTCTTTTCTTGACCATCCAGTGGGAAGAAATACAGAGACAGTGATAACTATTAAGTGACTTGGGAGAACACCCAATGCTATGTATTCATGCCATTACTAAGTCCTTAGTGAAACACTATGGGGACTCAGACACACCCAGCCAGGGACACAGCAGGACAGGATAAACATCAGTACATTCCTGCTTGCTGCTGACTAGTACATCAGGGAGGAAATGGAAAACCCATTTGAGATGTGCCAAAACACGGCTTAAATCAGCTCCTATACCCTAAATAGCCACACTCTTTTTTGTCAATGGACTATCCAAAATAGTCAACAGCAGTTTGTTCAGACCTCACTGGTGATCTCATCTGGGGCTAGGCAGTTGTACAGTAAATAAAGTTTGAAACATTTTTAGATCTATTTCAGAATGGTCCATTTGAAGAAACAGGTTTTCTTTCTATGTGTATTAGAGAAATAGATTTCCATTAAAAAGTCAAATTACCCAAAAGCTGACTTGTGAGGTTTAGAGAGAGGGGCCACCTTACATAACTGAAGCCTTTTGAGCACTAACATTGAGTAATCCATAGCCAGCTTCTCTGACTCAGATCCTGTGATCCTGAGCAGTTTACTAAACTCTTTGTATCTTTTCTTGCAGATGACAGCACCTACCTCAGAGGGTGTTATGAAAATGAGATTTGTAGAACAGTGCTTGTCCATAGTAAACATGGTTAAAATCTGATTATTGATTTTATGACACAATCAAGCCATAGGACATGGTACAATGAATACAGGTCTGGCCCCTATGGCACCAGGAAGCCAGTAGAACTTAAGGATTAGAGCCATCAGCCTGGAGATGTGAATGCAGGAGGTGACCACTGGGGAGCATTAGAATGCTGGGGTGGGGGTGCCCCTGAGAAAAGGGGGGAGCTTAAAATGTCTGAAATAATAAAAAGAGTCATGGGGGACATACTATAGCTGAGCCTACTGGGGTTCCTTTTTGTAATACAATGCTGCGTGGGAAGTCTCACGGTCAACTAAACAATCATTACACAAAAGGGCAGAAAATATAAACAAACCACACAGAAAAGAACCACTATTTGAATTGGCCAGAAAACATTCTCACAGGAGTCCAGCAGCCTGTTGCAGAGGATGAGAATTTCACACAGTAGGAAGGCCAAATGAAGCACCTTGTCAGTGTGAGAAGGAGGTCTGCGAGGCTACGCCCATACTCGCTGTGCCCCTGTGAACCTTACCTGTACCACTGATGTATTTTGGTGCTGCCAAGCCAGCTGCCAGGCACATTCATATGCCAAATGTCAGTGCAACAGTGTTGTTATTCACTTGCATTTGGAAAGGATACTCTAGGCATTGTGGGGTTGGTGTCCGTGATCGAGCAGCCTAAAATAGTACTTTATGGTAGAATTTATTTCTTCTGAACTTCGGATGAGGAAGTTGAGATGTTCAGACCAAGTTCTAGAGAGTAGATCTGAGCCTGGATTTGTCTGGTTCCAGGGCTTGTGTGCTGTCCAATCTGTCCCATGCTTTCCCTAGGTTTTGCCCAACTTGTCACCTGCACCAAAGATGTTGGCATAGTTGTCCATACAGGGTGGCCCTGGTAGAGCACTTTGCCCAAGTCAGCAGGCATCGCTCACAGCACAGGGAAGCAAGCAGGCAGACCTACAGGTTGAGGCCTTCTGGGTGTGGTGCAGAGGCATCTCTTGCTCTCACAGAGCATCTATGGAAGCCAGAGACACATGCAGCGCTTGATCAGGCAACCTCAAGCTCTGATCTGAAAGCCACAGACAAACTGAGAACAGGAGCACAGGAAGCCTAGATGCACAATGAGTCCTCAGCAAGAGACTTTCTGACACCCAAGGCTTAGTCCCTGAGCTGAAATGAGGAATTTATTTATACCTGTGTACAGGGGCTTGCAATTGATTTTTAATTTAGGTATGCTTTTGTCACATAATTTGAAGTACATGGAGATGTGCTATGTGGCTTAAAAAGAGGCAATATGGTTGAAAATAATCTATATTTAGATAACTGGCATAGATTTTATAAACATTTAACAGGACATTAATGGTATTACTCAAGTCCTCTATATTTTACCTTCATACTTTTTGGTCTACACAAGATTTGTAGACTTGTCTGTTTCTTCCTTTAACTGTTAGGTTTTGTCTCAGGTGCTTTGAGGCCCCAGGTTGGGCAGATATACAAGTTCCGGAACATCAGCACTTCCTAAACAAGATGTGAATAAAATCTTCAGACAAGATTTTATTAGATGGTGGATGGTTCTTTTTTATTGTTAAAAAAAAATCATTATCCGTAGATATTTTGACTTTAGAATTTTTTCTGATATAAGTGTTATAAAACTCGTTTTGATTAGTATTAGCTTGATGCATATTTCCTATACCTTCATTCTCAGTCTGATTTGTCATTGTTTAATGTGTAGTGTATAAATGAGCACAGGGTTGTATATATTTTAATTTATTCTGAGATACTTTATCTTTAGCACATATCTGTTATATCACCTGCCATCATCCTTCGACTTTTCCACATCATGTTTTTTCTGTGGCCTGCTTTGTTGTCATTTTAGTGTTTATTTCCATTCTATCTTTCTCTTTATGTTTAGGAATGTTGCATGTTATGACTCTCTTCTTTTAGTGGTATAGTTTTAGTATTAAATATTATATTTCAAATTTTATTTATATTTTATTACTTGTAGTGGGCATAACTTTAAAAAGCTTAAAAATCTCTCCTCGTTCTGTATAGTGTTTCTTTGCAGACTGTACTATAAAGGAATTCAGAAAGGGATATAGCTGGGATAATGTAGATTTTATTCACATACATTCTCCAGTACACCAGGACAATGCTGTGTTCCAAGCCTGGCACAGAGACAGAAGTTTTCAGTCCTTTGATTTGTAGTCTAAAAAGCCAAATAGATACAGAATAATTCCCCATCTCCTCCTAGTACTACCCAGTACCATAACTAGATCAAGTCATACATGTATGATCAAAGGGTAAAAGGCAAGATACTGGTTCCTTCATTGCCTTTATCCTTCAGTATTCTGCTATTTACACCATAGATAAGCCCGTCATTCTGCTCAAACCATTTGGGAAATGTTTGGAGTATCTGAAAGCAATTAGAATGATTTTGAACAACAGTAATAACCTCTGCACGAAAGGCACAAGGGAAATGCTATTTGGCAAATGTTCTCTTTTTCACTGTGAAGAAACTCATATTGTATTCATATTCTTTTCTACTTTGAAGAAATTTGGTAGGGAGTGGAGAAGGACAGACAATTCTTTTTATTTTATTTTTTAATTTTAGCACAGGGTCTACAGGGTCTCACTGCATAGGTTGGACTCGTAGTGATTGTCCTGTTTTCAGCCTCCCAAGCCTTGGGATTACAGGTGTGCACCACCACACCCAGTCTCAATCACCATCTCAGCGGGCCCTGGGGCGATGGGGCCAGCACAGCATGCTGGGGATTGAACCCCTGCCGCTGTGCTCTGCTAAGCAGATGCTTTAGTCCACTAAGCTATCTGGCTGGCCCTAGCTGATTCTTAGTTAAAATACTTTATAGTAAATGTCAGGGTTTACTTTGATTACAGATGTTGAACATCACAATGTTCTCACCTTCCCATCATTCACAGGGAAATAGTCCATGTTACATTGGGCATATATGTTTATATTTTTAGAGAGAAAATATCTGTTCCAACCATCAAATTCTTAAAAGAATGTATAACCTTAAGAAAGAATAAAATACTGTTAGCCAGTATTAACTTTCATATCATAAAAAACAACTGACTTAGTGTTCAGTTGCTCCTGAGAAAAACGTGTGACATCATTTTTGGTATTTGTTTTCTCTTTTTTAAAAGCTTCCTTCCTCCCAGCTACTTTAACTATGACTGTGAACAAGGGAGATAATGTAAGTATATCTTTCAAAAAGGTGGTAATAAAAGAAGAGGATGCCGTGATTTACAAAAATGGTGAGTATATGTTCCATCTCTTTTTAGTACTATAGTGTGAGACATCAGATAACACTTAATATAGTAGATCATTATCTTATTATAGTTTAAGGGACAGATGTTTGAATTAAAGCTGCAGTGACACAAGCTTACTAGGTTCTATCTGGGATAGCAGCCCTCTTAGGCAGTGTTTGATGACTTAATCAAATAGATCAGAATGGGAATTTAAATGCAGTCTGTGTATTTGTGAATGTGGTTATATGTGCTTATAATAAAAGCCTATCATAATATAAGGAGGGTCCCAAATTCTGTTTCTCTGCAGATTATTATATAAAATAAAGGAAATGAGAAATGATATATCTAAGAGAATGTTAGATTGTATTCATGTACTGTCTATTAACCAGGGGACTTGGGCAACGTTGTATTTCAAGCCTGAGACAAAGTTTTCAGTAAATCAAGGGCTGGTTGGTTTGTGAGGACAGACAAGGAAGCGAGAAGAGTGTCTGAAGTGCCACCTGCTGTTTTCTACTCTTCTCTCCCATCAGGTTCCTTCATCCATTCAGTGCCGCGGCACGAGGTCCCTGATATTTTAGAAGTGCACCTGCCACATGCTCAGCTGCAAGACGCTGGCGTGTACTCCGCCAGATACATAGGCGGAAACCTCTTCACCTCAGCCTTCACCAGGCTGATCGTCAGGAGTAAGTGAGCGAGAGGCCACCGTCTGTGATGGTGTGGGCTGTTAGGAATAGAAACTGGCTACCGGAGCACAGTGTAGGCACAGATTAGAAGGATGCTAAGGACTCTTAACAAATTGGAAAAGTGAAGGCACAGGTTCCAGAAAAGAAAAGGAAGGTTCAGGGGAATTCTGGGGCTCAGTGGGAAACTGCATGGGAGATCTCTCCTGAGATGTTGGCTGCCATCAGCTACCACAAAGTTTACTCCTGGGTATTAAATTCACAGCAGAATCAAATGAACCTAAAATGTCAGCCCTCTACTGACCTAGAGCAATGAGTTATTGGCAAAATTACAGTCATGTGGGACAGTTTGGGACAGGCACTGGCAGAACCCTTCCTGCATGGAAGGACAAGCACAGCGAGCAGTATCGTTATCCTGAATGTGACAGTTGTAAAGAGATGGATTGGGCCTCCTGGGCGAGGCTAACCTCCAGTTAAACATTCCCTGTAAATCCAATACTTTCCAAATGATTTAAATAAAATGTCATTTTTATTTTTATATTTGAAAAATGTAAAAGCCAGAACTAGTAATAATCTTCCCCTATAATTTTATAGAGAGTAATGAATATCAGTATTTGTTACAGAAAATTAATCTATAGGACATAAAAGATTTGCTCTGAATTTTGTCCCCCTATGTTAAGAAATTTGTTACATTAAATACGTAAGCCTTTATCTTTACATACCTGAGATGCTCTGTCATTCTTCTATACCAGTGATAGCGACCCTTTCAAAGCTTTCAGTGATAGCGAACAGCTGGCTTAAGCATGGGTGCTGTAGGTTCGCTACCCTATACTGCTCTATAATGTTACAGATATATTATGGATGGCATCTCTAACTGAAGAAGATAACATATCTTGCTTTGCATTTCACTGGTTCATTCATTTACACTCATTCAGTCATTCATTTAAATGTTTTGATCATGACTCTGCCAAGCACTGTGCTGATATTGAGAACTGAGTGTGACAAGAGAGAAGAAAAAAAAATCTGAGTCACTGTACGTAAACTGGTGCAACTTGGGATCATAGTGTTAAGTGAATAAATCAAATGCACAAGCTCAAATATGTCTTATGTGAGAACCCAAAAATATAAATAAAGAGCAAAAGAAAGATAAATAAGAAAAAGGGGGAATGGGGCTTTTGCAAAGGTAAGGAACTGAAGAGATGGAGTGAAGGATGATGGGAGGGAAGGGGGATGCAAAAAGTGTAAGCCCCATAGACTACAATGCCCTGTGAAGCTTGAAGTCATCCTGCATTGCTAGCATGGAGTAATGAAAAAGAAACATTAAAAAGGAATGACAAATGAATGTCCCTTGGGTTATTCCCAGTCAGAGCAGGTGAGCATGCAATTAAATAGGTATTGCAATATGAAAAGTGTGGTTTGTTTAGTTTATGTCCCGTGTTAAGCCACTTCTATAGGTATACACTACAGCAAGGCATTTTGTAAGCAGAGCTACTTGATTTTGAATTAGGAGGAATCCATTGATATTCCCAGCACCTCTTTCCTCCCAGAATACTGCTTTTTTTTTTGGCTTTTTCTCCATTAAGTGTCAGGGCAGTGTTTGTGTAAGACCGTTCTTTTAAGTAACTAAACCATACGACAATGCTGTAGGAAAGCTGCGATGCTCAGCTTCGAGGAGCTGGCTTCTCATTAGGCCTGTACATATTATTTGTTGACTTGAGTCCTTCAGTTCTGCTTTGCTTTCCCTCATAGGAGAGTCTGGATGGCAAGGAGGCATCTAGCACAAGTGTACTAGTGGACTCCAAGTCTGGAGTAAACAACATCAGAAACACTAGTTTACAAACAGTGTCCTTTCTACTTCACACTCTCATTGAACACAACATTTGTGACACCAGATGAGTGGGACTTCTCCTCTGTACACCAAACAGTTCTCCAGTGTACATTGGCTGAGAATCCTCCAATTTAAAAGCAGTTCTGATTCTATTTCCCTAGAGACAGTGCCAGGCCCCTAGGTTAAGAACTCAGTCCAATATGATATCCCCATTTCAGGTGCCATTTGTAAGCCTGTGCATCTGATTAATCATCTATAAGTTCATTGCTCCTAAGACCCTCTCTTGCTTGATTAATTTGGTAGACAACTCACAGAACTCAGGGAAACACTTAGTTACCAGTTTATCATAGGCAACATTATGAAGGGTACAGATGAATAGCCACAGAGAAGAGATGCCCAAGACAAGGCTGGTGTGGGGCTTCCATGCACTCTCCAGGCGTGCTACCCCTGTGCCTGAAAGCACTCTGAGCCTTGTCCTGTGGGAGCTTTACTGTAGATCACCATGTACGTGTGATCAGCTTCCCATGAAGCCTGTAGCTCCTCTGAGAAATTAGAGGCTAGGCAGATGTTCCAATTTTCCAATTATTTTGTGGCCTTTCTGGTGACCAGATGTTATTCTCAAGCTATTTCAAGGCTTCGCTGTTCTGACATTTAGTGGAGAAAAGTCAAAGATAGCAGTCTTTTGAGAAGAAAGTGATGGTGGGCATATCAACGGATTCTTCCTGATTGAACTTCTAATAGTCCTGCCTGCAAAACACCTGGCTACAGTGTATACCCATAGAGGTGTCTTAACATGGGGCATAAGCTAAGTGAGCTACACTTTGCATATTGCAATATCTAATTACATGCACACCTGCTTTAATTGGGAATAACCCAAGGGATGTCTGTTTATTGGGTCCTTCCTCCAAGTCATGTTATATAATGTGAAATGATAACTCTTCACTTTGAAGATTCCAAGGGTTTTATGAACTGTGTGTCAGGACCCAAATGCAGTGATCAAATATGTAATTCTTATTACACTGGAGTATCACAGTAGATAACAGCAAAAGTTTTTGAAATGTCAAAACAAATATGATTTAGTAGAGATGAGCACTGCAACTCACCTGAACTTTTAGGTCAAAGAAAAAGACTTCAAACGTATTTTAAAGTTTAAGTTGTCTTTTCTGTTTGCTTGGAATACATGGCCATTTCCCTTTGCCATTAAGGATATTTTTATGAAGCTATAAAACTCATTCTAAAGTTTGAGTTGGGTAATAATGGTCTTATTTAAGAGTATTTTCCCCAATGTGATTTCTTTCATGTTTAATAAGAAATGAGATAAACTGAAGGCATTTGGCCACTTCTCATAGCTGAAGATTATTTCTCCAGAATGAACTGAAACCTGAGTGCATGCCTGGCAAGCACAAGGTCCTGAGTTTGATCTCCAATATATACTATATATAGACAGTAGTACTCTTCAGATGAGAAATGGAACTCCATTTCTGACCCCAGAAGGTCATCCTGGCTGCCCGGGGTTTTCCTTATATTAGCATGTACCATCAGATCTCATAAACAAAATGTTGGCAATAAATAAGCAGGAAAGAACATGAGAGATTTTACCATCCTTGCACTGTTTATTTTACATATCATATTTCAGTTGTTTCTTATGTTTTCTAGATAAAGGAAAAATATGTGGATGCTATGAGTTATTCTCACCCTGTCTGGTCCTGTCTTGCTCTCTCTAGGCCACAGGTTCTCAGACTGCAGCACATGTCAGAGTCACTGGGAGGGATTGTTGAGCATAAGCTACTGGGTCACTACCAGAGTTTCCCGTCCAGTTGGTTGTGGACTGGGTAGGGGGTGGTTTAACATTTTAGTTTCCATCAAAGCTCTAGGTGATAGAGATGATCTCTGCCAGGGATTCTTGCAAAAGCATTGTTCCAGTCCCTAACCATATATACAGCTCTTTGAACATGCTAGGTTCTTGTCCTGGTCTTTGCCTGGAGTCTGTTTTGCAGCATTCTTTTCTCTATAGCTAAGATGCAGGCCAGATTCAGTTCCCATCTCACTTGCTCTGAGAAGCCTTCTTTTTTACCTTCTATGCACAAGGAGGCATTCAATACTCCTTGTCTGTATCTATCATTATTTACTCATTACATGTCTGTCTTCAATACTACATAATTAACATTTGGAGGGCAAAGACCATATTTTTCATTGATACATGGTTTTAGCATATAATGTTTACATTCATCTTAGGAAGTAGGTACATGTACTTAAGGCATGCTAGTATTTTTTTATTCCCTTTCCCCTTTCTGCTCAACCACTTTACTCCATATCTAATTCACTTTCCCATTTCCAAAGCATCTATCTCTCTGTTTCTTGTTGTCTGTCTTTAATTTAAATTTTTTTTCTTTATACTTTGGGCTTTTCTTACGAGAAAGTATGTAATATTTAAGTTTGTGCATATAATTTATTTCACTTAAGATATGGTCTCAAGGTGCATCCATTATCCTATGAATGCTCCTAATTTATTCATCTTTCTGGAACAATAATACTTCATAGTTTCTTTATCCATTGATCCATTGGCCACTTCCAAGATTTAGCTATTATGAATTGTTCTACTATTGTATGAACATAGATAGTACATATCATGCTGTTATCATGCCATTGAAACTTTAGGAAGGTACCTGTAAAGGGAATAACGATGTTAAATAAAATATCTGGTTTTCATTTTTTGAGGAATCTCTGTACCAATTTCCATAGAGGCTGTGATGGTTTATCTTCCTTTTAGTAATATACAAGGGTATGTTTTCCTCCACAGCTCTACCAGCACTTGTTTGATTTTGCAAGATAACTATTCTTTCTGAAGTAATAGCTGTTATTTCTCTGTCAGAGTAATTATTAAAAATTTTCCCCATCTTTAGGTTTTTCTCTTCACTGTTATTTCCTTTGCTGTGTAGAAGTCTCTTATTCTGATATAATTCCATTTGCTTACTATTGACAATGTTTCTTTGAAAAATCAAGTTCTATTCAAAATTCTTGCCTACTGGCTTCAAGAGTTTCATCTATTTTAGCTTCTAATAGATTATGTGCTTCTGTTTTAGTGTTCAGGTATTTGATCCATTTTGATTTGAGTTTAGTACATGATGAGAACTATAAGTCTAGATTCAATCTTCT
Organism: Ctenomys sociabilis; assembly: GCA_004027165.1. Classification (NCBI taxonomy): domain Eukaryota; kingdom Metazoa; phylum Chordata; class Mammalia; order Rodentia; family Ctenomyidae; genus Ctenomys; species Ctenomys sociabilis. The sequence continues at coordinate 22,410 of PVKA01029407.1, forward strand.
GCATGTGGACAATCAGTTTTGTCAGTGCCATCTTTACTCTAGTGTATGCTTTTGGCTCCTTTGACAAAGCTCAGTGGCTGAATGTGAATGCATTTTGGTTCCCTATTCTGTTTCATTGATCCAGATGTCTATTTTTATGCCAGCACCATATGCTGCTTTAATCATGCTAGCCTTATAACACAATTTGAAGTCCAGGATCATGATGCGTCCTGCCCAGAATGCTTCTGCTACTCTGTGTATTTTCTAGTTCCATGAATTTTTGGATTATTTTTATAGTTTTGAAAGTATGGCTATTTTGATACTATTTGTTCTGCCAATCTGGAAAAAAAGGGATGTCTCTCTATTTACTGATATACTCTTTGATCTTAGCAAAAGCAGACAACTTTTTGTTGCAGAGGTGTTTCATTTTCTTAGTTAGGTTAATTTCTCATTAACTATGATTTTCCTAATTTCTTTTTTTTGCTGAGTTCATTATTTGAGACAGGAATGCTACTGATTTTTGGGTGTTGATTTTATATCTTGCAGTGATACAAAATTTGGTTATTAATTCTTGAATATTTTCATGGAACTTCTTGATTCTTCCATGTAAAGAATCATGTATCTGCAAATAATGATAATTTGAGGGCTAGGGAGATAGCTCAGAAGAATAAGTGCTTGCCTCGCTAATGCAGGGTCCTCAGTTCAATCCCCAGTTCTGGAAAAAAAAGACAATTTGACTTCTTCCTTTTCTATACATGAAAACAGAAAGAAGTTATAAAGAACAGGAGAAATCAATAAGATTGAGGCTAATAAAATTAATTACAAAGAATAAATGAGTTGAAGAGTGAAAAATTAAACAAAATAGGCAGGCCCTCAACCAAACTTACCAAAAGAAGAAAACACCCACATCCATGCAATCAGATGCTTCTCAAATTTTTCTGTTTTACCTGATTGCTCTTCTAAATTGAACAAAAGTGGAAATAATGTCTTGTTTCAGATTTTAGAGAGAAAGCTTTTAGCTTTTATCCATTTACAATGATGTTGGCCATTGGTTTTTCATATATGGTTTTTGTCAGATTGAGATAAGGTCATTCTGTACCTATTTAAGTCAGTGTCTTATTTTAAATCATGAATGAATGCTAGATTTTTTGAAAGGCTTTTTCTTCATTTATTGGGATGATCCTGTGATTTTGTCTTTGCTTCTCTTTATCTGATGTATTTTGTTGACTTGCATATGTTGAACCACCCCTTCATTCCTAGGATGAATCCTACTTGTTCATGATGATCTGTTGCATCCATGTTAAGTAAAGAGATTAGCCTTTTTTTTGCAAGGGGGGGTGGATCTTTATCTGGATTCAGGATCACATAATGCTAATTTTTAAGAATGAATTTGGCAGTATATTTTCCTTTCAATTTTATTAAGTATTTTGAGGAGTGTTGGCATTGCATCTTCTCCAAAGTTCTTGTAGAGTTCAGTGTTGAATTGACTGGATCTTAAACTTTTCTTAAAGATATGGCTTCTTTTTACTACTGCCAAATTTCATTGCCTGTTAATGCTTATTTTTTAGTGTTTTATGTCTTCTTGATTCAGTTTTGTTAATTCATATGTTTCTAGGAATTCATCAGTTTTTTTCTAGAGTCTCTGATTTGTTGGAGTATAATTTTTCATAGTAGTCACTAATGTTCTTCTGGATTTGAGAAGCATCTGATTGCATGGATGTGGGTGTTTTCTTCTTTTGGTAAGTTTGGTTGAAGGCCTGCCTATTTTGTTTATTTTTTCACTCTTCAATTCATTTATTCTTTGTAATTAATTTTATTAGTCTCAATCTTATTGATTTCTCCTGTTCTTTATAACTTTCTTCTGTACTATCTTTGCATTTAGAGTGTTCTTGCTTTTTAGGACCTTATGGTATATAATTATTTATTTGAGCTCATTCTGTTTTCCTAATTCTAATGTAAGTGTTCAGAATATTTCACTCTGAGGACTTCTTTCATTGTGTCCTAGAGCTTTTGGTGTGTTGTACTGGCATTATTGCTCCATTCTAGAAAGTGTTAAAAAATTTTTTTCTGTGAACTATTCATTATTCAGGAATGCATACTTAATATACAGATGCTTATAAGTTTTTGTGGTTTCTCTTGTAATTGATTTCTAGTTTTAATGCTCTATTATCTGATAGTATACATAGGATGAGGTTTTTTCAATTTTGCATGCTCTATAGGATAGTATATGGTCCGCTTTGGAGAAGTTCTGTGTGCTGCTGAAAAGTGTATATTCTGTTGTAATAAGATAGAATACTCAGTAGATATTAAATCCATTTTTTGAAATTATGGATCAGTTCTGACTTTTTGTTGTTTATTTTTGTCTAGTAGATCTATTTGTGAAAATGGTGTGTTGAGGTTCATAAAATGAACACTGTGTTTGTGTTCATTTAATATTGTGTGTTGAGCAGTGTTCATTTTATGAAGTAAGGTTTATTGGTATTTGGTGCATATATGTTTATAATTATTGTTAAATTTTCCCATTAACTAATATGTATGACATGCTTTGCCACTTCTGACATGTTTTGGTTTTAAATCCACTTAGACAATAAGATTAATACCCCTGCTTATCTTCAGAGTCCTGGTGCATGCAATATTGTTTTTCTATCCTTTGATCTTTAATCTATGAGTTACTTTTGGAATAGATGTGTCTCTTGATGTAGTACACTGCTGGGTTTTGCTTTTTGATCCTGTCTGTAATCTCTGCTTTTTAGTTTTAGAATTGAGGCTACATATATTGGGTTATTACTGAAAGGTATTGAATTATTCCTGTCAACAATTTATTATTATGTTCTTGATTCTTTTTTTCTCTTTGTTTAACTATTTTCTCTTCTTATGTACTTAGTACAGGATCTACAGGGTCTCATTACACAGATCAGACTCAAAGTGATCTTCCTGTATTCAGCCTCCCAAGTGCTGGGGATTACAGGCACGTGTCACCATGCCCAGTCTTATTTTCCTTTCTTGATATATGGATTTCAGCAAATGTTTTTGTTTGGTTTTCTTAATTCTCTCTTTCTAGGATAGCTTTGAGATTTTTTTTTTGGAGTGGTGCTTTTATGGTAATGAATTTCTTAAGATGTTCTTTATCATGGACTATCCTTTCCCCATATAGGACATATTAGTCTGGAAACTGTTTGCTTTCAGGGCCATGTTCTCTTGGTAATTAAGTTTTGTGGTGAGAGTCTGCTCCAATCCTAATGTGTTCACCTTGATGACTGATTTTTTTCTTTGTTTTCTCTGGCAACCTTGAAGATCCTGTCCTTATGAGAGAGCCTTGTGGGACTGTGATGGTGCTGGGCCATGACGAGCTCCTCTTGCTGTAATCATTTGGGATTCTGTAAACGCACTTACATGCATGTGGAGTTCTTTTCCCATAGTTAGAAAGTTCTCTGCAAACAGATTTTGTATTCCATTTGTTCTGTCCTTTATTTTTTCTCTAATTGCAATTAGTCTTAGGTCTTCCTTGTGTCAACTATTTTCATGGCCTACATTTGTGTAGTAAATTTAGCATTCATGTTTTGAATGGTTTTGGTCAGCTTTTCTTATTTTGGGGACCTTTTTGATTTCCTCCTCCTAACAGTTGAGGACAAGACTGTAAGAAAGAAAGAAAGAAAGAAAGAAAGAAAGAAAGAAAGAAAGAAAGAAAGAAAGAAAGAAAGAAAGAAAGAAAGAGAGAAAGAAAGAGAGAAAGAAAAGTAAACCATACCTGTTGACAATATGTTGTGATCACATCAAGAAAACACAATCTAACCAGAGAAATGCCCATGCAAGCAAACAAACAAAAAATCTCTTCACTGTCTTAATTCTCATACAAAAGTGGCAAACATGCAAACACAAGGCAACAAAATGCCTCCAAAGACTCCCAACACCCCCAGAGCAGATATGAGAGTCACCAGTGGAGAGGAAATCAAATGCCAAATAGCTCAGCTATACAGAATGATAAAAGAGGGAGCAAAGAAACCAGCATAATCAAAGATGCTAAAACCAGACAGTGGAATTAGCAAATTGTCCAATGTGGTTAAAGAGTCCCCCCAAAATGATACAGTCAGCTGTAGACCTTTGTCTCTGTCCCAAGGTTCAACCACCTCAATTAATTTGGGAAGAATAGGATGTAAAATGATTTTCCCAATGCTCAGTTTTTTGTCTATTCCACAAGTGACCTCCTGTTCCCTCTCCTCTTGCTGCAGGACAAATCCTGCAGCCCTCTTTGCACTCTCCCTCCGTGGCTTTTCTGTCCATTGTATCATCAGAAGTCCTTTACCTCAGGTGACTCTGTTTCTTTGCACTCAAACCTTTATCTGTCTCTGGTCCTTGAATCAAGAGCTCCTCTTTTCAACAGGTGAAACTTGTCACTGTCCCCAGGCTCAAGAGAAGGCCTCTTTTGGCCCATGAGGGCAGTGGGCAGTGGATTCCATGTACTAGATTTCATGCAGTATCAGATCTTTCTAGTGCGTAGGGCAACAACAGGACAGTGCCCGCCCCTGGTCTGCTTCCTTCAGTCTCTTCCCTTTCCCTGTATCTTTGGAAATGACATCAGCAGGTCCCCGTAGACCGGGTCCCAGTGCCACTCATATTTTGCGATGTTTAGCTTCTCTCTGCCTAGATCTGGGGGCTTCCTTTGTTGGCACTCAGCTATGGGTGGTGGCCAACAGGCGGTGGGTAAGTTGATGGAGTGCTCCCTGATGTTTGGGAAGATGATGGGGGAGGGATTGCATGTTTTGTATTCCTGGCTTTCCCTCTCTCTGGTTGCAGCCTGGGGCTTCCTTGGGGCCCTAACTGCTGCAGACTCCCACATTGGGTTTTGTCTTGCATAAGCAGGGAGAATATGGCAGTCCTTAACAGGCCTATAGAGCCCAGGCCTTCACTCGTGCTGTCAGAACCATTCTCAAGATGGCATATGTGCTGGATAAAGTTCTGTAGTGGAGTGCAGATCTGTTATGCCCTCCTGTCCTCTTTTTAACAACCCAGATATTTGGTTGAATCGAAAAACTTGTCTGTTAGGACAATTTTATGTAGCTGGGTGTGATTGTCTCTCCTGTTTCTCAACACCTACCCTATCCAGTGACTTCTCCCAACACACATCTAGTTGGGCATGTCAGGAAGTTTGCCACAGACTGCATGTCATCGGTATTCACCAGTGCCTTTAAAATAACTTACACAGAATAGATGCTCCATAGCAGTTTGTAGAGTGAGCCTGACTACTCATCACCACCTGTTTTCTTTAAAGGATGTGAAGCTCAGAAGTGGGGTCCTGACTGTAACCGTCTGTGTACTGCCTGCATGAACAACGGTGTCTGCCATGAAGATACTGGGGAGTGCATTTGCCCCCCTGGCTTCATGGGAAAAACATGTGAGAAAGGTGAGTGGTGAATACTTAGTAAGCAAGCTGTGGGTGCAAGAAGCTATTGCTACTGGATTTAGAATTTTAAATCTGGACATAGATGAGAATGGTAGCTAAGTGTTCTCTACTAGGTCATACGGTACTGTGTGTGAATTAGGAAAAGTTGCCCTTTCCTAAAGGATTTTTATTCTCTACTCGATGGTGTCAGCATTGTGAACACCACTGTCTAGGTTTGTAGGGTCCACAACTTGCAAAGCTGTGAGTAGTAGCCCTGATGTTTTCTCATTTTCTACAAAATGGGCCACAAAGGTGTATCTTTTTCCTTCTTTCCTTCCTTCTTTCCTCCCTTCCTCCCTCCTTCCTTTCTTTTTCATTGCTGATTTTTTTTTCTATCAAGGTAGAGAAACTTGATTACTAACATGTTTTAAAATTTCATGCACTTCATTTTAAAACATCCATAGGGCCTTCCTATTCTCACAGAGAAAAAGAATTATATAGCTACCTTGTCTCCTGATACAGGGGCTTTGACCCCAGCTAGTCTTTCTTTCTTTCTTTCTTTCTTTCTTTCTTT